>JAXCGZ010015650.1:35000-57040 GCA_037179515.1 Halocaridina rubra | reverse complement strand
TGTGAGTGTGTGTTTGTGTGAGGAAAATGTCATAGATAGAACACATACTAAAGAGCATATTCACAATATTAAGATCTGGCTATTTGGTCTTCCTCAGACACAAATGATACAAACAGTTATTTTTCAATTGAATGTGATCTTCAATGGAAGTGCATCAGTTCTGGAGCTAATTAAACGATCATTTGCAATAACTTATTTATATGAAGAACATTTGGATAGCCTCATCCTCTATGTTGGGTTTCCAGTGATAATTGATAAATTTAAGGTTATATTTTCTCTATAATGGATTAATAAAGTATCTTTATCCTGTATTGGCAAATAACTTAAACATAACAACACAGACACAGTTATCTAGTTATAATGAGCATTATCCATCACGTGTACAAACTTTCAGGAACATTGCTCATTGCTCTTTAATGTTGTTATTGTTGTTTTGCTCTACGATTTGGCCCATTTGATAAATATAGGATTTGTCAGAAGGGCTGTAATTAATTTCGTAAATACCAACATCTAATGAGAGTTTTATTTTGATATACATTTAATTATGAGGTGCCAATTGTATTCGTATAATTAAATATAAAGAGTAAAAAAACGAGGATTTTTGCCTAATTGGTCTTATTAGGGTAATTGGATGACATATATAAAATCTACGTTCAAAAGTTTTTTTTTTATTCAAATCCAATATAAAATATTTTAGTGTTTTCTTACTTTGTTTTCGAGGTCCACATGCATGGTAAATGGAGCTTTCTGACTGTTGACGGATTATCTTATGTTAGTTATTGAAGTTACGAGGAAGACACAAGGGCAGAACTTTCAGGAAAAGATTGCATGCAACAGCAGTTTTATGCCCACAAATAATGATAACTCAGAAAGTATAAACAAAATACAGAAGTGTTCTTTCTGTACACAGTAAATGAACATATATTGTGTTTTCTCATACTCAAAACTGTCAGATATGGTAAATTGTCATCTGATTCCAATTTCAGAATTGAACTTAACGCTAAGGACTAAAGCATTTAGCTTATTGAAAAATGTGTAAATTTAATCTATAATGTACTTAACAGAGTCTAAGGTGTAAGCATATGTCCGTGATATAAAAAATGGCGATCTTGAAGGATATAGGTAAATTCACATCAGAAAATTAAATGAAAAAGAGAAAGAGAATAGCAATGGTATTGTGCAACTATTTGGCTCAGCTCCCACTCATTAGCATCCCCATCTACTATTCTCAAACCTCGACCATGCACTCGCTCATTCACCTTTCTTACGACTCCATCAGTATACAAATTGAACAGTCATGGTGACATCACACATCCCTGTCTCAGTCCCACACTCACTGGAAACCACTCACTCACTTCATTCCCTACCCTAACACAAGCTCTATCCTGCTCTCATACAATCTCTTCACTGCATGCAACAATTTACCATTAAGTCCATATAATCTCAAAACATTCCACATTGCCTCTCTATCAACTCTATCATAAGCTTTCTCTAGAACCAAAAATGCAAAATACACATCCTTACCTTTGCTAAATATATCTCACGTAACTGCCTGTCTATAAAAATCTGATCTATAAAATCTCTACCTCTCCTAAAACCACTCTGCACTTCTGCGATCACATTTTCTGTCTTGTCCCTAATCCTATTAACCAGTATCCTACCATACACTTTTACTATCACACTCAACAAACTTATACCCCTAAAATTACTGCATTCATACACATCTCCTTTATCTTTGTATAGGGGTACTATACAAGCAATCACCCATTCCACTGGCACCATTGACAACAGAAAGCATTTATTAAACACTCCCACTAACCATTCCAATGCAGTCACACCCCCTTCTTTCAACATCTCCGCTCTCACACCATCCATTCCAGGTGCTTTACCTGCTTTGGCTTAATACAATGCCCTTTTCATCTCCTCTCTTGTAATCTCTCAATCATTTTCATCCCCCATTACTGGCACTTGAACACCCCCTACTGTCAATATATCTGCCTCTCTATCTTCCTCAACGTTCATCAAGCACTCAAAATATTCTGCCCATCTTTTCCTTGCATCATTCCCTCTTCACATCTGTCCATTCACATCTTTCACTGTCTCTTCCATCCTCGATCCACCCTTCCTTACTCTCTTCACTTCTTTCCAAAACTTCTTTTTATTCTCCTCATATGATCTACTAAAATCCTGTCCCCGCCTAACATTTGCCAACCTCTTCTCTTCCTCTACCATCTGCTTGGTTTCCACATTTCTCTCCCTATATCTTTCATACTTCTCCCTACTTTTACAATGCAGCCATTCCTCAGAAGCCCTCTTTTTCTCTTCCACCTTCATTTTCACCCCAACATTCCACCACTCGCTGCCCCTCCTCATGCCACCTCCAACAAACCTCTTTCCACACACATCACTTGCAGGTCCCACAAAACAGTCTTTCATCAACCCCCATTCCAATCCTCTAACTCCCCAACTTCTCTTTCGTTCACCCTGTCATATGCCACTTTCAATCTGTCCTGATATTCCTGTCTCTTCTCTGGCTTTTTCAACTCTTCCACCTTCACCATTTCCCTACTACATCCCCCCACTCTATTTCCCCACTCTTTTGCTACTATCTCTTTTGCTTCAACCAAAAAATGATCAGACATTCCAGCAGCCACACCCCTAAATGCATGCACATCTTTCACTCTACCAATCATGCTCTTTGCTACCAACACATAATCCATCAATGCTAGTTCTTTCAGTCTTCCATTTGCCACTCTCATCCATGTATACTTATTTATTAACTTCTTGAAAAAACTATTACCTATTACCAACTCTTGCTTCACACACATATCTAACAGTCTCTCGCCACTCTCATTCCCACCTGGTACCCCATACTTTCCTACAACAACTTCTACCTCTCCATCACCCACTCTGGCATTCAAATCACCCAACACAACTACATTGTTCCTTCTACTCAGACCATCCGCACACCTAGTTAACTCATTCCAGAATTCATCCCGCTCTTCCTCACTTCTCTCACATCCTGGCCCATACGCACTAACAAAAGCCTAACATTCCCTACCTATCCTAGCCCTCATCTACATCAGCCTAGATGAAACTTCTTTCCATTCTTCTTCTTCTTCCTCTATTTGCGTTCCCATTTTCATATGGGGTTGCATCTCTTCACTAGTCGTCTCCACTGGTTCCGGTCCATCACTTGCTCCTCCCCCAGCTGTCTCTCTCTGAGATCCTCCTTCAGTTGGTCCTTCCACCGTAGTTTAGGTCTTCCTCGTCTACGTCTGCCCTCCACGTCCATCTCCGTCACTCTCACACCCACGTAGTCTTCTTCTCTCCTCTTCACATGACCGAACCACTGTAATCTCCTCTCCTGCGCTTTCGCTGACGCCTCCACCACCTTCACTGTACCTCTGATCCGGTCATTTCGTATCCTGTCCTCCCTCGTCACCCCACACATCCACCTCAGCATTCTCATTTCTGCGACATCTATCTTCCTTTCTTGAACCTTTTTCACCGGCCACGTACAGCAACGCTGGTCTCACAACTGACTTGTACACCTTTCCTTTCACTCTAGCACTGATTTTCTTGTCACATAGCACCCCTTCTTTCCATTCCACTACCTTATTTACCATCCATTCACTAAGCAATAATGCCACACCTTCTCTCGCTCTCCCCCTTTCAACCCCAGACACCCTACCTGTTATATCAGCAAATGCCACTTCTCCTTTTCCTTTCATCTTCGTCTCACACAATGCCAATACATCCATCCATCCTCCCTCCGGGAGGAGGGCAAGCCCCCCGGTGCCCTCCGGGAGGAGGGCAAGCCCCCAGGCGCCATCCGGGAGGAGGGCAGGCCCCCAGGCGCCCTCCGGGAGGAGAGAAGGCCCCCCGGGGCCCTCCGGGAGGAGGGCAGGCCCCCCGGTGCTATCCGGGAGGAGGGCAGGTCCCCCGGCGCCCTCCGGGAGGAGGGCAAGCCCCCCGGCGCCCTCCAGGAGGAGGGCAGGCCCCCCGGCACCCTCCGGGAGGAGGGCAGGCCCCCCGGCGCCCTCCGGGAGGAGGGCAGGCCCCCCGACGCCCTCCGGGAGGAGGGCAGGCCCCCCGGCGCCCTCCGGGAGGAGGGCAGGCCCCCCGGCACCCTCCGGGAGGAGGGCAGGCCCCCGGCGCCCTCCGGGAGGAGGGCAGGCCCCCCGGCGCCCTCCGGGAGGAGGGCAGGCCCCCCGGCGCCCTCCGGGAGGAGGGCAGGCCCCCCGGCGCCCTCCGGGAGGAGGGCAGGCTCCCCGGCGCCCTCCAGAAGGAGGGCAGGCCCCCCGGCGCCCTCCGGGAGGAGGGCAGGCCCCCCGGTGCCCTCCGGGAGGAGGGCAGGCCCCCCGGCGCCCTCCGGGAGGAGGACAGGCCCCCCGGCGCCCTCCGGGAGGAGTGCAGGCGCCCCGGCGCCCTCCGGGAGGAGGGCAGGGCCCCCGGTGCCCTCTGCGAGGAGGGCAGGCCCCCCAGCGCCCTCCGGGAGGAGGGCAGGCCCCTGGCGCCCTCCGGGAGGAGGGCAGGCCCCCCGGCGCCCTCCGGGAGGAGGGCAGGCCCCCCGGCGCCCTCCGGGAGGAGGGCAGGCCCCCCGGCGCCCTCCGGGAGGAGGGCAGGCCCCCCGGCGCCATCCGGGAGGAGGGGAGGGCCCCCGGCGCCCTCCGGGAGGAGGGCAGGCCCCCCGGCGCCCTCCGGGAGGAGGGCAGGCCCTCCGGCGCCCTCCGGGAGGAGGGCAGGCCCCCCGGCGCCCTCCGGGAGGAGGGCAGGCCCCCCGGTGCCCTCCGGGAGGAGGGCAGGCCCCCCGGCGCCCTCCGGGAGGAGAACAGGCCCTCCGGGAGGAGGGCAGGCCCCACGGCGCCCTCCGGGAGGAGGGCAGGCCCCCCGGCGCCCTCCGGGAGGAGGGCAGGCCCCCCGGCGCCCTCCGGGAGGAGGGCAGGCCCCCCGGCGCCCTCCGGGAGGAGGGCAGGCCCCCCGGCGCCCTCCGGGAGGAGGGCAGGCCCCCCGGCGCCCTCCGGGAGGAGGGCAGGCCCCTCGGCGCCCTCCGGGAGGAGGGCAAACCCCCCGGCGCCCTCCGGGAAGAGGGCAAGCCCCCCGGCGCCCTCCGGGAGGAGGGCAAGCCCCCCGGCGCCCTCCGGGAGGAGGGCAAGCCCCCGGCGCCCTCCGGGAGGAGGGCAAGCCCCCCGGCGCCCTCCGGGAGGAGGGCAAGCCCCCCGGCGCCCTCCGGGAGGAGGGCAAGCCCCCCGGCGCGCTCCGGGAGGAGGGCAAGCCCCCCGGCGCCCTACGGGAGGAGGGCAAGCCCCCCGGCGCCCTCCGGGAGGAGGGCAAGCCCCCCGGCGCCCTCCGGGAGGAGGGCAAGCCGCCCGGCGCCCTCCGGGAGGAGGGCAAGCCCCCCTGCGCCCTCCGGGAGGAAAGCAAGCCCCCCGGCGCCCTCCGGTAGGAGGGCAAGCCCCCCGATGCCCTCCGGGAGGAGGGCAAGCCCCCGGCGCCCTCCGGGAGGAGGGCAAGCCCCCCGACGCCCTCCGGGAGGAGGGCAAGCCCCCCGGCGCCCTCCGGGAGGTGGGCAAGACCCCCGGCGCCCTCCGGGAGGAGGGCAGGCCCCCCCGCGCCCTCCGGGAGGAGGGCAGGCCCCCCGGCGCCCTCCGGGAGGAGGGCAGGCCCCCCGGCGCCCTCTGGGAGGAGGGCAGGCCCCCCGGCGCCCTCCGGGAGGAGGGCAGGCCCCCCGGCGCCCTCCGGGAGTAGGGCAAGCCCCCCGGAGCCCTTCGGGAGGAGGGCAAGCCAACCGGCGCCTTCCGGGAGGAGGGCAAGCCCCCCGGCGCCCTCCGGGAGGAGGGCAAGCCCCCCGGCGCCCTCCGGGAAGAGGGCAGGCCCCCCGGCGCCCTCCGGGAGGAGGGCAGGCCCCCCGGCGCCCTCCGGGAGGAGGACAAGCCCCCCGGCGCCCTCCGGGAGGAGGGCAGGGCCCCCGGCGCCCTCCGGGAGGAGGGAAAGCTCCCCGGCACCCTCCGGGAGGAGGGCAAGCCCCCCGGCGCCCTCCGGGAGGAGGGCAAGCCCCCCTGCGCCCTCCGGGAGGAGGGCAAGCCCGCCGGCGCCCTCCGGGAGGAGGGCAGGCCTGCCGGCGCCCTCCGGGAGGAGGGCAAGCCCCCCGGCGCCCTCCGGGAGGAGGGCAGGCCTGCCGGCGCCCTCCGGGAGGAGGGCAAGCCCCCTGGCGTCCTCCGGGAGGGGGGCAAGCCTCCCGGCGCCCCCTGGAAGGAGGGCAAGCCCCCCGGCGCCCTCCGGGAGGATGGCAAACCCCCCGGCGCCCTCCGGGAAGAGGGCAGGCCCCCCGGCGCTCTCCGGGAGGAGGGCAGGCCCCCCGGCGCCCTCCGGGAGGAGGTCAAGCCCCCCGGCGCCCTCCGGGAGGAGGGCAAGCCCCCCGGCGACCTCCGGGAGGAGGGCAAGCTCCCCGGCGCCCTCCGGGAGGAGGGCAAGCCCCCCGGCGCCCTCCGGGAGGAGGGCAAGCCCCCCGGCGCCCTCCGGAAGGAGGGCAAGCCCCCCAGCGCCCTTCGGGAGGAGGGCAAGCCACCCGGCGCCCTCCGGGAGGAGGGCAAGCCCCCCGGCGCCCTCCGGGAGGAGGGCAAGCCCCCCGGTGCCCTTCGGGAGGAGGGCAAGCCCCCCGGCGCCCTCCGGGAGGAGGGCAAGCCCCCCGGTGGCCTCCGGGAGGAGGGCAAGCCCCCCGGCGCCCTCCGGGAGGAGGCCAAGCCCCCCGGCGCCCTCCGGGAGGAGGGCAGGCCTGCCGGCGCCCTCCGGGAGGAGGGCAAGCCCCCTGGCGCCCTCCGGGAGGAGGGCAAGCCCCCCGGCGCCCCCCGGGAGGAGGGCAAGCCCCGCGGCGCCCTCCTGGAGGAGGGCAGGCCCCCCGGCGCCCTCCGGGAGGAAGGCAAGCCCCCCGGCGCCCTTAGGGAGGAATGCAAGCCCCCCGGCGCCCTCCAGGAGGAGGGCAGGCCCCCCTGCGCCCTCCGGGATGAGGGCAAGCCCCCCGGCGCCCTCCGTTAGGAGGGCAAGCCCCCCGGCGCCCTCCTTAAGGAGGGCAAGCCCCCCGGCGCCCTCCGGGAGGAGGGCAAGCCCCCCGGCGCCCTCCGGGAGGAGGGCAAGCCCCCCGGCGCCCTCCTTATGGAGGGCAAGCCCCCAAGCGCCCTCCGGGAGGAGGGCAAGCCCCCCGGCTCCCTCCGGGAGGAGGGCAAGCCCCCCGACGGCCTCCGGGAGGAGGGCAAGCCCCCCGGCGCCCTCCTCCCGGAGGGCAAGCTCCCCGGTGCCCTCCGGGAGGAGGGCAAGCCCCCCGGCGCCCTCCGGGAGGAGGGCAAGGCCCCCGGCACCCTCCGGGAGGAGGGCAAGCCCCCCGGCGCCCTCCGGGAGGAAGGCAAGCCCCCCGGCGCCCTCCGGGAGGAGGGCAGGCCCCCCGGCGCCTTCCGGGAGGAGGACAGGCCTCTTCGGCGCCCTCCGGGAGGAGGGCAAGCCCCCCGGCGCCCTCCGGGAGGAGGGCAAGCCCCCGGCGCCCTTCGGCGCCCTCCTGCGCCCTCCGGGAGGAGGGCAAGCCACCCGGCGACCTCCGGGAGGAGGGCAAGCCCCACGGCGCCCTCCGGGAGGAGGGCAGGCCCCCCGGCGCCCTCCGGGAGGAGGGCAAGCCCCCCGGCGCCCTCCGGGAGGAGGGCAAGCCCCCCGGCGCCCTCCGGGAGGAGGACAAGCACCCCGGCGCCCTCCGGGAGGAGGGCAAGCCCCCCGGCGCTCTCCGGGAGGAGGGCAGGCCCCCCGGCACCCTCCGGGAGGAGGGCAAGCCCCCCGGCGCCCTCCGGGAGGAGGGCAAGCCCCCCGGCGCCCTCCGGGAGGAGGGCAAGCCCCCCGGCGCCCTCCGGTAGGAGGGCAAGCCCCCCGGCGCCATCCGGCGCCCTCCGGGAGGAGGGCAAGCCCCTTGGTGCCCTCCGGGAGGAGGGCAAGCCCATCGCTCCCTTCGGGAGGAGGGCAAGCCCCCCGGCGCCCTCCGGGAGGAGGGCAATCCCCCCGGCGCCCTCCGGGAGGAGGGCAAGCCCCCCGGCGCCCTCCGGGAGGAGGGCAAGCCCCCCGGCGCCCTCCGGGAGGAGGGCAAGCCCCCCGGCGCCCTCCGGGTGGAGGGCAGGCCTGCCGGCGCCCTCCGGAAGGAGGGCAAGCCCCCTGGCGCCCGCCAGGAGGAGGGCAAGCCCCCCGGTGCCCTCCGGGAGGAGGGCAAGCCCCCCGGCGCCCTCCGGGAGGAAGGCAAGCCCCCCGGTGCCCTCCGGGAGGAGGGCAGGCCCCCCGGCGCCTTCCGGGAGGAGGACAGGCCTCTTCGGCGCCCTCCGGGAGGAATGCAAGCCCCCCGGCGCCCTCCGGGAGGAGGGCAAGCCCCCCGGCGCCCTTCGGCGCCCTCCTGCGCTCTCCGGGAGGAGGGCAAGCCCCCCGGCGACCTCCGGGAGGAGGGCAAGCCCCCCGGCGCCCTCCTTGAGGAGTACAAGCCCCCCGGCGCCCTCCGGGAGGAGGGCAAGCCCCCCGGCGCCCTCCGAGAGGAGGGCAAGCCCCCCGGCGCCCTTCGGGAGGAGGGCAAGCCCCCCGGCGCCCTCGGAGGAGGGCAAGCCCCCCGGCGCCCTCCGGGAGGAGGGCAAGCCCCCCGGCGCCCTCCGTGAGGAGGGCAAGCCCCCCGGCGCCCTTCGGGAGGAGGGCAAGCCCCCCGGCGCCCTCCGGGAGGAGGGCAGGCCCCCCGGCGCCCTCCGGGAGGAGGGCAGGCCCCCCGGCGCCCTCCGGGAGGAGGGCAGGCCCCCCGGCGCCCTCCGGGAGGAGGGCAGGCCCCCCGGCGCCATCCGGGAGGAGGGGAGGGCCCCCGGCGCCCTCCGGGAGGAGGGCAGGCCCCCCGGCGCCCTCCGGGAGGAGGGCAGGCCCCCCGGCGCCCTCCGGGAGGAGGGCAGGCCCCCCGGCGCCCTCCGGGAGGAGGGCAGGCCCCCCGGTGCCCTCCGGGAGGAGGGCAGGCCCCCCGGCGCCCTCCGGGAGGAGAACAGGCCCTCCGGGAGGAGGGCAGGCCCCACGGCGCCCTCCGGGAGGAGGGCAGGCCCCCCGGCGCCCTCCGGGAGGAGGGCAGGCCCCCCGGCGCCCTCCGGGAGGAGGGCAGGCCCCCCGGCGCCCTCCGGGAGGAGGGCAGGCCCCCCGGCGCCCTCCGGGAGGAGGGCAGGCCCCTCGGCGCCCTCCGGGAGGAGGGCAAACCCCCCGGCGCCCTCCGGGAAGAGGGCAAGCCCCCCGGCGCCCTCCGGGAGGAGGGCAAGCCCCTCGGCGCCCTCCGGGAGGAGGGCAAGCCCCCGGCGCCCTCCGGGAGGAGGGCAAGCCCCCCGGCGCCCTCCGGGAGGAGGGCAAGCCCCCCGGCGCCCTCCGGGAGGAGGGCAAGCCCCTCGGCGCGCTCCGGGAGGAGGGCAAGCCCCCCGGCGCCCTACGGGAGGAGGGCAAGCCCCCCGGCGCCCTCCGGGAGGAGGGCAAGCCCCCCGGCGCCCTCCGGGAGGAGGGCAAGCCGCCCGGCGCCCTCCGGGAGGAGGGCAAGCCCCCCTGCGCCCTCCGGGAGGAAAGCAAGCCCCCCGGCGCCCTCCGGTAGGAGGGCAAGCCCCCCGATGCCCTCCGGGAGGAGGGCAAGCCCCCGGCGCCCTCCGGGAGGAGGGCAAGCCCCCCGACGCCCTCCGGGAGGAGGGCAAGCCCCCCGGCGCCCTCCGGGAGGTGGGCAAGACCCCCGGCGCCCTCCGGGAGGAGGGCAGGCTCCCCCGCGCCCTCCGGGAGGAGGGCAGGCCCCCCGGCGCCCTCCGGGAGGAGGGCAGGCCCCCCGGCGCCCTCTGGGAGGAGGGCAGGCCCCCCGGCGCCCTCCGGGAGGAGGGCAGGCCCCCCGGCGCCCTCCGGGAGTAGGGCAAGCCCCCCGGAGCCCTTCGGGAGGAGGGCAAGCCAACCGGCGCCTTCCGGGAGGAGGGCAAGCCCCCCGGCGCCCTCCGGGAGGAGGGCAAGCCCCCCGGCGCCCTCCGGGAAGAGGGCAGGCCCCCCGGCGCCCTCCGGGAGGAGGGCAGGCCCCCCGGCGCCCTCCGGGAGGAGGACAAGCCCCCCGGCGCCCTCCGGGAGGAGGGCAGGGCCCCCGGCGCCCTCCGGGAGGAGGGCAAGCTCCCCGGCACCCTCCGGGAGGAGGGCAAGCCCCCCGGCGCCCTCCGGGAGGAGGGCAAGCCCCCCGGCGCCCTCCGGGAGGAGGGCAAGCCCGCCGGCGCCCTCCGGGAGGAGGGCAGGCCTGCCGGCGCCCTCCGGGAGGAGGGCAAGCCCCCCGGCGCCCTCCGGGAGGAGGGCAGGCCTGCCGGCGCCCTCCGGGAGGAGGGCAAGCCCCCTGGCGTCCTCCGGGAGGGGGGCAAGCCCCCCGGCGCCCCCTGGAAGGAGGGCAAGCCCCCCGGCGCCCTCCGGGAGGATGGCAAACCCCCCGGCGCCCTCCGGGAAGAGGGCAGGCCCCCCGGCGCTCTCCGGGAGGAGGGCAGGCCCCCCGGCGCCCTCCGGGAGGAGGTCAAGCCCCCCGGCGCCCTCCGGGAGGAGGGCAAGCCCCCCGGCGACCTCCGGGAGGAGGGCAAGCTCCCCGGCGCCCTCCGGGAGGAGGGCAAGCCCCCCGGCGCCCTCCGGGAGGAGGGCAAGCCCCCCGGCGCCCTCCGGAAGGAGGGCAAGCCCCCCAGCGCCCTTCGGGAGGAGGGCAAGCCACCCGGCGCCCTCCGGGAGGAGGGCAAGCCCCCCGGCGCCCTCCGGGAGGAGGGCAAGCCCCCCGGTGCCCTTCGGGAGGAGGGCAAGCCCCCCGGCGCCCTCCGGGAGGAGGGCAAGCCCCCCGGTGGCCTCCTGGAGGAGGGCAAGCCCCCCGGCGCCCTCCGGGAGGAGGCCAAGCCCCCCGGCGCCCTCCGGGAGGAGGGCAGGCCTGCCGGCGCCCTCCGGGAGGAGGGCAAGCCCCCTGGCGCCCTCCGGGAGGAGGGCAAGCCCCCCGGCGCCCCCCGGGAGGAGGGCAAGCCCCGCGGCGCCCTCCTGGAGGAGGGCAGGCCCCCCGGCGCCCTCCGGGAGGAAGGCAAGCCCCCCGGCGCCCTTAGGGAGGAATGCAAGCCCCCCGGCGCCCTCCAGGAGGAGGGCAGGCCCCCCTGCGCCCTCCGGGATGAGGGCAAGCCCCCCGGCGCCCTCCGTTAGGAGGGCAGGCCCCCCGGCGCCCTCCTTAAGGAGGGCAAGCCCCCCGGCGCCCTCCGGGAGGAGGGCAAGCCCTCCGGCGCCCTCCGGGAGGAGGGCAAGCCCCCCGGCGCCCTCCTTATGGAGGGCAAGCCCCCAAGCGCCCTCCGGGAGGAGGGCAAGCCCCCCGGCGCCCTCCTCCCGGAGGGCAAGCTCCCCGGCGCCCTCCGGGAGGAGGGCAAGCCCCCCGGCGCCCTCCGGGAGGAGGGCAAGCCCCCCGGCGCCCTCCGGGAGGAGGACAAGCACCCCGGCGCCCTCCGGGAGGAGGGCAAGCCCCCCGGCGCTCTCCGGGAGGAGGGCAGGCCCCCCGGCGCCCTCCGGGAGGAGGGCAAGCCCCCCGGCGCCCTCCGGGAGGAGGGCAAGCCCCCCGGCGCCCTCCGGTAGGAGGGCAAGCCCCCCGGCGCCATCCGGCGCCCTCCGGGAGGAGGGCAAGCCCCTTGGTGCCCTCCGGGAGGAGGGCAAGCCCATCGCTCCCTTCGGGAGGAGGGCAAGCCCCCCGGCGCCCTCCGGGAGGAGGGCAATCCCCCCGGCGCCCTCCGGGAGGAGGGCAAGCCCCCCGGCGCCCTCCGGGAGGAGGGCAAGCCCCCCGGCGCCCTCCGGGTGGAGGGCAGGCCTGCCGGCGCCCTCCGGAAGGAGGGCAAGCCCCCTGGCGCCCGCCAGGAGGAGGGCAAGCCCCCCGGTGCCCTCCGGGAGGAGGGCAAGCCCCCCGGCGCCCTCCGGGAGGAAGGCAAGCCCCCCGGTGCCCTCCGGGAGGAGGGCAGGCCCCCCGGCGCCTTCCGGGAGGAGGACAGGCCTCTTCGGCGCCCTCCGGGAGGAATGCAAGCCCCCCGGCGCCCTCCGGGAGGAGGGCAAGCCCCCCGGCGCCCTTCGGCGCCCTCCTGCGCTCTCCGGGAGGAGGGCAAGCCCCCCGGCGCCCCCCGGGAGGAGGGCAAGCCCCGCGGCGCCCTCCTGGAGGAGGGCAGGCCCCCCGGCGCCCTCCGGGAGGAAGGCAAGCCCCCCGGCGCCCTTAGGGAGGAATGCAAGCCCCCCGGCGCCCTCCAGGAGGAGGGCAGGCCCCCCTGCGCCCTCCGGGATGAGGGCAAGCCCCCCGGCGCCCTCCGTTAGGAGGGCAAGCCCCCCGGCGCCCTCCTTAAGGAGGGCAAGCCCCCCGGCGCCCTCCGGGAGGAGGGCAAGCCCCCCGGCGCCCTCCTTATGGAGGGCAAGCCCCCGACGGCCTCCGGGAGGAGGGCAAGCCCCCCCGGCGCCCTCCTCCCGGAGGGCAAGCTCCCCGGCGCCCTCCGGGAGGAGGGCAAGCCCCCCGGCGCCCTCCGGGAGGAGGGCAAGCCCCCCGGCGCCCTCCGGGAGGAGGACAAGCACCCCGGCGCCCTCCGGGAGGAGGGCAAGCCCCCCGGCGCTCTCCGGGAGGAGGGCAGGCCCCCCGGCGCCCTCCGGGAGGAGGGCAAGCCCCCCGGCGCCCTCCGGGAGGAGGGCAAGCCCCCCGGCGCCCTCCGGTAGGAGGGCAAGCCCCCCGGCGCCATCCGGCGCCCTCCGGGAGGAGGGCAAGCCCCTTGGTGCCCTCCGGGAGGAGGGCAAGCCCATCGCTCCCTTCGGGAGGAGGGCAAGCCCCCCGGCGCCCTCCGGGAGGAGGGCAATCCCCCCGGCGCCCTCCGGGAGGAGGGCAAGCCCCCCGGCGCCCTCCGGGAGGAGGGCAAGCCCCCCGGCGCCCTCCGGGAGGAGGGCAAGCCCCCCGGCGCCCTCCGGGTGGAGGGCAGGCCTGCCGGCGCCCTCCGGAAGGAGGGCAAGCCCCCTGGCGCCCGCCAGGAGGAGGGCAAGCCCCCCGGTGCCCTCCGGGAGGAGGGCAAGCCCCCCGGCGCCCTCCGGGAGGAAGGCAAGCCCCCCGGTGCCCTCCGGGAGGAGGGCAGGCCCCCCGGCGCCTTCCGGGAGGAGGACAGGCCTCTTCGGCGCCCTCCGGGAGGAATGCAAGCCCCCCGGCGCCCTCCGGGAGGAGGGCAAGCCCCCCGGCGCCCTTCGGCGCCCTCCTGCGCTCTCCGGGAGGAGGGCAAGCCCCCCGGCGACCTCCGGGAGGAGGGCAAGCCCCCCGGCGCCCTCCTTGAGGAGTACAAGCCCCCCGGCGCCCTCCGGGAGGAGGGCAAGCCCCCCGGCGCCCTCCGAGAGGAGGGCAAGCCCCCCGGCGCCCTTCGGGAGGAGGGCAAGCCCCCCGGCGCCCTCGGAGGAGGGCAAGCCCCCCGGCGCCCTCCGGGAGGAGGGCAAGCCCCCCGGCGCCCTCCGTGAGGAGGGCAAGCCCCCCGGCGCCCTTCGGGAGGAGGGCAAGCCCCCCGGCGCCCTCCGGGAGGAGGGCAAGCCCCCCGGCGCCCTCCGGGAGGAGGGCAAGCCCCCCGGTGTCCTCCGGGAGGAGGGCAAGCCCCCCGGCGCCCTCCGGGAGGAGGGCAAGCCCCCCGGCGCCCTCTGGGAGGAGGGCAAGCCCCCCGGCGCCCTCGGGGAGGAGGGCAAGCCCCCCGGCGCCCTCCGGGAGGAGGGCAGGCCCCCCGGCGCCCTCCGGGAGGAGGGTAAGCCCCCCGGCGCCCTCCGGGAGGAGGGCAAGCCAACCGACGCCCTCCGGGAGGAGGGCAAGCCCCCCGGCGCCCTCCGAGAAGAGGGCAGGCCCCCCGGCGCTCTCCGGGAGGAGGGCAGGCCCCTCGGCGCCCTCCGGGAGGAGGACAAGCCCCCCGGCGCCCTCCGGGAGGAGGGCAGGCCCCCCGGCGACCTCCGGGAGGAGGGCAAGCTCCCCGGCGCCCTACGGGAGGAGGGCAAGCCCCCCGGTGCCCTCCGGTAGGAGGGCAAGCCCCCCGGCGCCCTCCGGAAGGAGGGCAAGCCCCCCAGCGCCCTCCGGGAGGAGGGCAAGCCCCCCGGCGCCCTCCGGAAGGAGGGCAACCCCCCGGCGCCCTCCGGGAGGAGGGCAAGCTCCCCGGCGCCCTTCGGGAGGAGGGCAAGCCCCCCGGCGCCCTCCGGGAGGAGGGCAAGCCCCCCGGCGCCCTCCGGGAGGAGGGCAAGCCCCCCGGCGCCCTCCGGGAGGAGGGCAAGCCCCCCGGCGCCCTCCGGGAGGAGGGCAAGCCCCCCGGCGCCCTCCGAGAGGAGGGCAAGCCCCCCGGCGCCCTCCGGGAGGAGGGCAGGCCTGCCGGCGCCCTCCGGGAGGAGGGCAAGCCCCCTGGCGCCCTCCGGGAGGAGGGCAAGCCCCCCGACGCCCCCCGGGAGGAGGGCAAGCCCCGCGGCGCCCTCCTGGAGGAGGGCAGGCCCCCCGGCGCCCTCCGGGAGGAAGGCAAGCCCCCCGGCGCCCTCCGGGAGGAAGGCAAGCCCCCCGGCGCCCTCCGGGAGGAGGGCAGGCCCCCCTGCGCCCTCCGGGAGGAGGGCAGGCCCCCCGGCGCCTTCCGGGAGGAGGACATGCCCCCCGGCGCCCTCCGGGAAGAGGGCTGCCCCCCCGGCGCCCTCCGGGAGGAGGGCCGGCCCCCCGGCGCCCTCCGGGAGGAGGGCAGAACCCCCTGCAAACTCCGGGAGGAGGACAGGCCCCACGGCGCCTTCCGGGAGGAGGACAGGCCCCTTCGGCGCCCTCCGGGAGGAGGGCAAGCCCCCCTGCGCCCTCCGGGAGGAGGGCAAGCCCCCCGGCGCCCTTCGGCACCCTCCGGCGCCCTCCGGGAGGAGGGCAAGCCCCCCGGCGCCCTCCGGGAGGAGGGCAAGCCCCCCGGCGCCCTCCGGGAGGAAGGCAAGCCCCCCGGCGCCCTTCGGGAGGAGGGCAAGCCCCCCGGCGCCCTCTAGGAGGAGGGCAAGCCCCCCGGCGCCCTCCAGGAGGAGGGCAAGCCCCCTGGCGCCCTCCAGGAAGAGGGCAAGCCCCCCGGCGCCCTCCGGGAGGAGGGCAAGCCCCCCGGCGCCCTCCGGGAGGAGGGCAAGCCCCCCGGCGCCCTCCGGGAGGAGGGCAAGCCCCCCGGCGCCCTCCGGTAGGAGGGCAAGCCCCCCGGCGCCCTCTGGGAGGAGGGCAAGCCCCCCGGCACCCTCCGGGAGGAGGGCAAGCCCACCGGCGCCCTCCTTATGGAGGGCAAGCCCACGGCGCCCTCCGGGAGGAGGGCAAGCCCCCCGGCGCCCTCCGGGAGGAGGGCAAGCCCCCCGGCGCCCTCCGGGAGGAGGGCAAGCCCCCCGGCGACCTCCAGGAGGAGGGCAAGCCCCCCGGCGCTCTCCGGGAGGAGGGCAAGCCCCCCGGCACCCTCCGGGAGGAGGGCAAGCCCCCCGGCGCCCTCCGGGAGGAGGGCAAGCCCCCCGGCGCCCTCCGGGAGGAGGGCAAGCCCCCCGGCGCCCTCGGGGAGGAGGGCAAGCCCCCCGGCCCCCTCCGGGAGGAGGGCAGGCCCCTCGGCGCCCTCCGGGAGGAGGGTAAGCCCCCCGGCGCCCTCCGGGAGGAGGGCAAGCCAACCGACGACCTACAGGAGGAGGGTAAGCCCCCCGGCGCCCTCCGGCGCCCTCCGGGAGGAGGGCAAGCCCCCCGGCGCCCTCCGGGAGGAGGGTAAGCCCCCCGGCCCCCTCCGGGAGGAGGGCAAGCCCCCCGGCGCCCTCCAGGAGGAGGGCAAGCCCCCCGGCGCCCTCCGGGAGGAGGGCAAGCCCCCCGGCGCCCTCCGGGAGGAGGGCAAGCCCCCCGGCGCCCTCCGGGAGGAGGGCAGGCCCCCGGCGCCCTCCGGGAGGAGGGCAGGCCCCCCGGCGCCCTCCGGGAGGAGGGCAGGCCCCCCGGCGCCCTCCGGGAGGAGGGCAGGCCCCCCGGCGCCCTCCGGGAGGAGGGCAGGCTCCCCGGCGCCCTCCAGAAGGAGGGCAGGCCCCCCGGCGCCCTCCGGGAGGAGGGCAGGCCCCCCGGTGCCCTCCGGGAGGAGGGCAGGCCCCCCGGCGCCCTCCGGGAGGAGGACAGGCCCCCCGGCGCCCTCCGGGAGGAGTGCAGGCGCCCCGGCGCCCTCCGGGAGGAGGGCAGGGCCCCCGGTGCCCTCTGCGAGGAGGGCAGGCCCCCCAGCGCCCTCCGGGAGGAGGGCAGGCCCCTGGCGCCCTCCGGGAGGAGGGCAGGCCCCCCGGCGCCCTCCGGGAGGAGGGCAGGCCCCCCGGCGCCCTCCGGGAGGAGGGCAGGCCCCCCGGCGCCCTCCGGGAGGAGGGCAGGCCCCCCGGCGCCATCCGGGAGGAGGGGAGGGCCCCCGGCGCCCTCCGGGAGGAGGGCAGGCCCCCCGGCGCCTTCCGGGAGGAGGGCAGGCCCCCCGGCGCCCTCCGGGAGGAGGGCAGGCCCCCCGGCGCCCTCCGGGAGGAGGGCAGGCCCCCCGGTGCCCTCCGGGAGGAGGGCAGGCCCCCCGGCGCCCTCCGGGAGGAGAACAGGCCCTCCGGGAGGAGGGCAGGCCCCACGGCGCCCTCCGGGAGGAGGGCAGGCCCCCCGGCGCCCTCCGGGAAGAGGGCAGGCCCCCCGGCGCCCTCCGGGAGGAGGGCAGGCCCCCCGGCGCCCTCCGGGAGGAGGGCAGGCCCCCCGGCGCCCTCCGGGAGGAGGGCAGGCCCCCCGGCGCCCTCCGGGAGGAGGGCAGGCCCCTCGGCGCCCTCCGGGAGGAGGGCAAACCCCCCGGCGCCCTCCGGGAAGAGGGCAAGCCCCCCGGCGCCCTCCGGGAGGAGGGCAAGCCCCCCGGCGCCCTCCGGGAGGAGGGCAAGCCCCCGGCGCCCTCCGGGAGGAGGGCAAGCCCCCCGGCGCCCTCCGGGAGGAGGGCAAGCCCCCCGGCGCCCTCCGGGAGGAGGGCAAGCCCCCCGGCGCCCTCCGGGAGGAGGGCAAGCCCCCCGGCGCGCTCCGGGAGGAGGGCAAGCCCCCCGGCGCCCTCCGGGAGGAGGGCAGGCCCCCCGGCGCCCTCCGGGAGGAGGGCAGGCCCCCCGGCGCCCTCCGGGAGGAGGGCAGGCCCCCCGGCGCCCTCCGGGAGGAGGGCAGGCTCCCCGGCGCCCTCCAGAAGGAGGGCAGGCCCCCCGGCGCCCTCCGGGAGGAGGGCAGGCCCCCCGGTGCCCTCCGGGAGGAGGGCAGGCCCCCCGGCGCCCTCCGGGAGGAGGACAGGCCCCCCGGCGCCCTCCGGGAGGAGTGCAGGCGCCCCGGCGCCCTCCGGGAGGAGGGCAGGGCCCCCGGTGCCCTCTGCGAGGAGGGCAGGCCCCCCGGCGCCCTCCGGGAGGAGGGCAGGCCCCCCGGCGCCCTCCGGGAGGAGGGCAGGCCCCCCGGCGCCCTCCGGGAGGAGGGCAGGCCCCCCGGCGCCCTCCGGGAGGAGGGCAGGCCCCCCGGCGCCCTCCGGGAGGAGGGCAGGCCCCCCGGCGCCCTCCGGGAGGAGGGCAGGCCCCCCGGCGCCATCCGGGAGGAGGGGAGGGCCCCCGGCGCCCTCCGGGAGGAGGGCAGGCCCCCCGGCGCCTTCCGGGAGGAGGGCAGGCCCCCCGGCGCCCTCCGGGAGGAGGGCAGGCCCCCCGGCGCCCTCCGGGAGGAGGGCAGGCCCCCCGGTGCCCTCCGGGAGGAGGGCAGGCCCCCCGGCGCCCTCCGGGAGGAGAACAGGCCCTCCGGGAGGAGGGCAGGCCCCACGGCGCCCTCCGGGAGGAGGGCAGGCCCCCCGGCGCCCTCCGGGAGGAGGGCAGGCCCCCCGGCGCCCTCCGGGAGGAGGGCAGGCCCCCCGGCGCCCTCCGGGAGGAGGGCAGGCCCCCCGGCGCCCTCCGGGAGGAGGGCAGGCCCCTCGGCGCCCTCCGGGAGGAGGGCAAACCCCCCGGCGCCCTCCGGGAAGAGGGCAAGCCCCCCGGCGCCCTCCGGGAGGAGGGCAAGCCCCCCGGCGCCCTCCGGGAGGAGGGCAAGCCCCCGGCGCCCTCCGGGAGGAGGGCAAGCCCCCCGGCGCCCTCCGGGAGGAGGGCAAGCCCCCCGGCGCCCTCCGGGAGGAGGGCAAGCCCCCCGGCGCGCTCCGGGAGGAGGGCAAGCCCCCCGGCGCCCTACGGGAGGAGGGCAAGCCCCCCGGCGCCCTCCGGGAGGAGGGCAAGCCCCCCGGCGCCCTCCGGGAGGAGGGCAAGCCGCCCGGCGCCCTCCGGGAGGAGGGCAAGCCCCCCGGCGCCCTCCGGGAGGAAAGCAAGCCCCCCGGCGCCCTCCGGTAGGAGGGCAAGCCCCCCGATGCCCTCCGGGAGGAGGGCAAGCCCCCGGCGCCCTCCGGGAGGAGGGCAAGCCCTCCGACGCCCTCCGGGAGGAGGGCAAGCCCCCCGGCGCCCTCCGGGAGGTGGGCAAGACCCCCGGCGCCCTCCGGGAGGAGGGCAGGCCCCCCCGCGCCCTCCGGGAGGAGGGCAGGCCCCCCGGCGCCCTCCGGGAGGAGGGCAGGCCCCCCGGCGCCCTCTGGGAGGAGGGCAGGCCCCCCGGCGCCCTCCGGGAGGAGGGCAGGCCCCCCGGCGCCCTCCGGGAGTAGGGCAAGCCCCCCGGAGCCCTTCGGGAGGAGGGCAAGCCAACCGGCGCCTTCCGGGAGGAGGGCAAGCCCCCCGGCGCCCTCCGGGAGGAGGGCAAGCCCCCCGGCGCCCTCCGGGAAGAGGGCAGGCCCCCCGGCGCCCTCCGGGAGGAGGGCAGGCCCCCCGGCGCCCTCCGGGAGGAGGACAAGCCCCCCGGCGCCCTCCGGGAGGAGGGCAGGGCCCCCGGCGCCCTCCGGGAGGAGGGCAAGCTCCCCGGCACCCTCCGGGAGGAGGGCAAGCCCCCCGGCGCCCTCCGGGAGGAGGGCAAGCCCCCCGGCGCCCTCCGGGAGGAGGGCAAGCCCGCCGGCGCCCTCCGGGAGGAGGGCAGGCCTGCCGGCGCCCTCCGGGAGGAGGGCAAGCCCCCCGGCGCCCTCCGGGAGGAGGGCAGGCCTGCCGGCGCTCTCCGGGAGGAGGGCAAGCCCCCTGGCGTCCTCCGGGAGGGGGGCAAGCCCCCCGGCGCCCCCTGGAAGGAGGGCAAGCCCCCCGGCGCCCTCCGGGAGGATGGCAAACCCCCCGGCGCCCTCCGGGAAGAGGGCAGGCCCCCCGGCGCTCTCCGGGAGGAGGGCAGGCCCCCCGGCGCCCTCCGGGAGGAGGTCAAGCCCCCCGGCGCCCTCCGGGAGGAGGGCAAGCCCCCCGGCGACCTCCGGGAGGAGGGCAAGCTCCCCGGCGCCCTCCGGGAGGAGGGCAAGCCCCCCGGCGCCCTCCGGGAGGAGGGCAAGCCCCCCGGCGCCCTCCGGAAGGAGGGCAAGCCCCCCAGCGCCCTTCGGGAGGAGGGCAAGCCACCCGGCGCCCTCCGGGAGGAGGGCAAGCCCCCCGGCGCCCTCCGGGAAGAGGGCAAGCCCCCCGGTGCCCTTCGGGAGGAGGGCAAGCCCCCCGGCGCCCTCCGGGAGGAGGGCAAGCCCCCCGGTGGCCTCCGGGAGGAGGGCAAGCCCCCCGGCGCCCTCCGGGAGGAGGCCAAGCCCCCCGGCGCCCTCCGGGAGGAGGGCAGGCCTGCCGGCGCCCTCCGGGAGGAGGGCAAGCCCCCTGGCGCCCTCCGGGAGGAGGGCAAGCCCCCCGGCTCCCCCCGGGAGGAGGGCAAGCCCCGCGGCGCCCTCCTGGAGGAGGGCAGGCCCCCCGGCGCCCTCCGGGAGGAAGGCAAGCCCCCCGGCGCCCTTAGGGAGGAATGCAAGCCCCCCGGCGCCCTCCAGGAGGAGGGCAGGCCCCCCTGCGCCCTCCGGGATGAGGGCAAGCCCCCCGGCGCCCTCCGTTAGGAGGGCAAGCCCCCCGGCGCCCTCCTTAAGGAGGGCAAGCCCCCCGGCGCCCTCCGGGAGGAGGGCAAGCCCCCCGGCGCCCTCCGGGAGGAGGGCAAGCCCCCCGGCGCCCTCCTTATGGAGGGCAAGCCCCCAAGCGCCCTCCGGGAGGAGGGCAAGCCCCCCGGCTCCCTCCGGGAGGAGGGCAAGCCCCCCGACGGCCTCCGGGAGGAGGGCAAGCCCCCCGGCGCCCTCCTCCCGGAGGGCAAGCTCCCCGGCGCCCTCCGGGAGGAGGGCAAGCCCCCCGGCGCCCTCCGGGAGGAGGGCAAGGCCCCCGGCACCCTCCGGGAGGAGGGCAAGCCCCCCGGCGCCCTCCGGGAGGAAGGCAAGCCCCCCGGCGACCTCCGGGAGGAGGGCAGGCCCCCCGGCGCCTTCCGGGAGGAGGACAGGCCTCTTCGGCGCCCTCCGGGAGGAGGGCAAGCCCCCCGGCGCCCTCCGGGAGGAGGGCAAGCCCCCGGCGCCCTTCGGCGCCCTCCTGCGCCCTCCGGGAGGAGGGCAAGCCACCCGGCGACCTCCGGGAGGAGGGCAAGCCCCACGGCGCCCTCCGGGAGGAGGGCAGGCCCCCCGGCGCCCTCCGGGAGGAGGGCAAGCCCCCCGGCGCCCTCCGGGAGGAGGGCAAGCCCCCCGGCGCCCTCCGGGAGGAGGACAAGCACCCCGGCGCCCTCCGGGAGGAGGGCAAGCCAACCGGCGCTCTCCGGGAGGAGGGAAGGCCCCCCGGCACCCTCCGGGAGGAGGGCAAGCCCCCCGGCGCCCTCCGGGAGGAGGGCAAGCCCCCCGGCGCCCTCCGGGAGGAGGGCAAGCCCCCCGGCGCCCTCCGGTAGGAGGGCAAGCCCCCCGGCGCCATCCGGCGCCCTCCGGGAGGAGGGCAAGCCCCTTGGTGCCCTCCGGGAGGAGGGCAAGCCCATCGCTCCCTTCGGGAGGAGGGCAAGCCCCCCGGCGCCCTCCGGGAGGAGGACAAGCCCCCCGGCGCCCTCCGGGAGGAGGGCAAGCCCCCCGGCGCCCTCCGGGTGGAGGGCAGGCCTGCCGGCGCCCTCCGGAAGGAGGGCAAGCCCCCTGGCGCCCGCCAGGAGGAGGGCAAGCCCCCCGGTGCCCTCCGGGAGGAGGGCAAGCCCCCCGGCGCCCTCCGGGAGGAAGGCAAGCCCCCCGGTGCCCTCCGGGAGGAGGGCAAGCCCCCCGGCGCCTTCCGGGAGGAGGACAGGCCTCTTCGGCGCCCTCCGGGAGGAATGCAAGCCCCCCGGCGCCCTCCGGGAGGAGGGCAAGCCCCCCGGCGCCCTTCGGCGCCCTCCTGCGCTCTCCGGGAGGAGGGCAAGCCCCCCGGCGACCTCCGGGAGGAGGGCAAGCCCCCCGGCGCCCTCCTTGAGGAGTACAAGCCCCCCGGCGCCCTCCGGGAGGAGGGCAAGCCCCCCGGCGCCCTCCGAGAGGAGGGCAAGCCCCCCGGCGCCCTTCGGGAGGAGGGCAAGCCCCCCGGCGCCCTCGGAGGAGGGCAAGCCCCCCGGCGCCCTCCGGGAGGAGGGCAAGCCCCCCGGCGCCCTCCGTGAGGAGGGCAAGCCCCCCGGCGCCCTTCGGGAGGAGGGCAAGCCCCCCGGCGCCCTCCGGGAGGAGGGCAAGCCCCCCGGCGCCCTCCGGGAGGAGGGCAAGCCCCCCGGTGTCCTCCGGGAGGAGGGCAAGCCCCCCGGCGCCCTCCGGGAGGAGGGCAAGCCCCCCGGCGCCCTCTGGGAGGAGGGCAAGCCCCCCGGCGCCCTCGGGGAGGAGGGCAAGCCCCCCGGCGCCCTCCGGGAGGAGGGCAGGCCCCCCGGCGCCCTCCGGGAGGAGGGTAAGCCCCCCGGCGCCCTCCGGGAGGAGGGCAAGCCAACCGACGCCCTCCGGGAGGAGGGCAAGCCCCCCGGCGCCCTCCGAGAAGAGGGCAGGCCCCCCGGCGCTCTCCGGGAGGAGGGCAGGCCCCTCGGCGCCCTCCGGGAGGAGGACAAGCCCCCCGGCGCCCTCCGGGAGGAGGGCAGGCCCCCCGGCGACCTCCGGGAGGAGGGC
>JAXCGZ010015650.1:22500-27500 GCA_037179515.1 Halocaridina rubra | reverse complement strand
AACAGTCATGGTGACATCACACATCCCTGTCTCAGTCCCACACTCACTGGAAACCACTCACTCACTTCATTCCCTACCCTAACACAAGCTCTATCCTGCTCTCATACAATCTCTTCACTGCATGCAACAATTTACCATTAAGTCCATATAATCTCAAAACATTCCACATTGCCTCTCTATCAACTCTATCATAAGCTTTCTCTAGAACCAAAAATGCAAAATACACATCCTTACCTTTGCTAAATATATCTCACGTAACTGCCTGTCTATAAAAATCTGATCTATACAATCTCTACCTCTCCTAAAACCACTCTGCACTTCTGCGATCACATTTTCTGTCTTGTCCCTAATCCTATTAACCAGTATCCTACCATACACTTTTACTATCACACTCAACAAACTTATACCCCTAAAATTACTGCATTCATACACATCTCCTTTATCTTTGTATAGGGGTACTATACAAGCAATCACCCATTCCACTGGCACCATTGACAACAGAAAGCATTTATTAAACACTCCCACTAACCATTCCAATGCAGTCACACCCCCTTCTTTCAACATCTCCGCTCTCACACCATCCATTCCAGGTGCTTTACCTGCTTTGGCTTAATACAATGCCCTTTTCATCTCCTCTCTTGTAATCTCTCAATCATTTTCATCCCCCATTACTGGCACTTGAACACCCCCTACTGTCAATATATCTGCCTCTCTATCTTCCTCAACGTTCATCAAGCACTCAAAATATTCTGCCCATCTTTTCCTTGCATCATTCCCTCTTCACATCTGTCCATTCACATCTTTCACTGTCTCTTCCATCCTCGATCCACCCTTCCTTACTCTCTTCACTTCTTTCCAAAACTTCTTTTTATTCTCCTCATATGATCTACTAAAATCCTGTCCCCGCCTAACATTTGCCAACCTCTTCTCTTCCTCTACCATCTGCTTGGTTTCCACATTTCTCTCCCTATATCTTTCATACTTCTCCCTACTTTTACAATGCAGCCCTTCCTCAGAAGCCCTCTTTTTCTCTTCCACCTTCATTTTCACCCCAACATTCCACCACTCGCTGCCCCTCCTCATGCCACCTCCAACAAACCTCTTTCCACACACATCACTTGCAGGTCCCACAAAACAGTCTTTCATCAACCCCCATTCCAATCCTCTAACTCCCCAACTTCTCTTTCGTTCACCCTGTCATATGCCACTTTCAATCTGTCCTGATATTCCTGTCTCTTCTCTGGCTTTTTCAACTCTTCCACCTTCACCATTTCCCTACTACATCCCCCCACTCTATTTCCCCACTCTTTTGCTACTATCTCTTTTGCTTCAACCAAAAAATGATCAGACATTCCAGCAGCCACACCCCTAAATGCATGCACATCTTTCACTCTACCAATCATGCTCTTTGCTACCAACACATAATCCATCAATGCTAGTTCTTTCAGTCTTCCATTTGCCACTCTCATCCATGTATACTTATTTATTAACTTCTTCTTGAAAAAACTATTACCTATCACCAACTCTTGCTTCACACACATATCTAACAGTCTCTCGCCACTCTCATTCCCACCTGGTACCCCATACTTTCCTACAACAACTTCTACCTCTCCATCACCCACTCTGGCATTCAAATCACCCAACACAACTACATTGTTCCTTCTACTCAGACCATCCGCACACCTAGTTAACTCATTCCAGAATTCATCCCGCTCTTCCTCACTTCTCTCACATCCTGGCCCATACGCACTAACAAAAGCCTAACATTCCCTACCTATCCTAGCCCTCATCTACATCAGCCTAGATGAAACTTCTTTCCATTCTTCTTCTTCTTCCTCTATTTGCGTTCCCATTTTCATATGGGGTTGCATCTCTTCACTAGTCGTCTCCACTGGTTCCGGTCCATCACTTGCTCCTCCCCCAGCTGTCTCTCTCTGAGATCCTCCTTCAGTTGGTCCTTCCACCGTAGTTTAGGTCTTCCTCGTCTACGTCTGCCCTCCACGTCCATCTCCGTCACTCTCACACCCACGTAGTCTTCTTCTCTCCTCTTCACATGACCGAACCACTGTAATCTCCTCTCCTGCGCTTTCGCTGACGCCTCCACCACCTTCACTGTACCTCTGATCCGGTCATTTCGTATCCTGTCCTCCCTCGTCACCCCACACATCCACCTCAGCATTCTCATTTCTGCGACATCTATCTTCCTTTCTTGAACCTTTTTCACCGGCCACGTCTCCGCTCCGTACAGCAACGCTGGTCTCACAACTGACTTGTACACCTTTCCTTTCACTCTAGCACTGATTTTCTTGTCACATAGAACCCCTTCTTTCCATTCCACTACCTTATTTACCATCCATTCACTAAGCAATAATGCCACACCTTCTCTCGCTCTCCCCCTTTCAACCCCAGACACCCTACCTGTTATATCAGCAAATGCCACTTCTCCTTTTCCTTTCATCTTCGTCTCACACAATGCCAATACATCCATCCATCCTCCCTCCGGGAGGAGGGCAAGCCCCCCGGTGCCCTCCGGGAGGAGGGCAAGCCCCCAGGCGCCATCCGGGAGGAGGGCAGGCCCCCTGGCGCCCTCCGGGAGGAGGGCAGGCCCCCCGGGGCCCTCCGGTGCTATTCGGGAGGAGGGCAGGCCCCCCGGCGCCCTCCGGGAGGAGGGCAAGCCCCCCGGCGCCCTCCAGGAGGAGGGCAGGCCCCCCGGCACCCTCCGGGAGGAGGGCAGGCCCCCCGGCGCCCTCCGGGAGGAGGGCAGGCCCCCCGGTGCCCTCCGGGAGGAGGGCAGGCACCCCGGCGCCCTCCAGGAGGAGGGCAGGCCCCCGGCGCCCTCCGGGAGGAGGGCAGGCCCCCCGGCACCCTCCGGGAGGAAGGCAGGCCCCCCGGCGCCCTCCGGGAGGAGGGCAGGCCCCCCGGCGCCCTCCGGGAGGAGGGCAGGCCCCCCGGCGCCCTCCGGGAGGAGGGCAGGCCCCCCGGCGCCCTCCGTGAGGAGGGCAGGCTCCCTGGCGCCCTCCGGGAGGAGGGCAGGCCCCCCGGCGCCCTCCGGGAGGAGGGCAGGCCCCCCGGCGCCCTCCGGGAGGAGGGCAGGCCCCCCGGCGCCCTCCGGGAGGAGGGCAGGCCCCCCGGCGCCCTCCGGGAGGAGGGCAGGCCCCCCGGCGCCCTCCGGGAGGAGTGCAGGCGCCCCGGCGCCCTCCGGGAGGAGGGCAGGGCCCCCGGTGCCCTCCGCGAGGAGGGCAGGCCCCCCAGCGCCCTCCGGGAGGAGGGCAGGCCCCCCGGCGCCCTCCGGGAAGAGGGCAGGCCCCCCGGCGCCCTCCGGGAGGAGGGCTGGCCCCCCGGCGCCCTCCGGAAGGAGGGCAAGCCCCCCGGCGCCCTCCGGGAGGAGGGCAAGCCCCCCGGCGCCCTTCGGGAGGAGGGCAAGCCCCCCGGCGCCCTCCGGGAGGAGGGCAAGCCCCCCGGCGCCCTCCGGGAGGAGGGCAAGCCCCCCGGCGCCCTACGGGAGGAGGGCAAGCACCCCGGCGCCCTCCGGGAGGAGGGCAAGCCCCCCGGCGCCCTCCGGGAGGAGGGCAGGCCTGCCGGCGCCCTCCGGGAGGAGGGCAAGCCCCCTGGCGCCCTCCGGGAGGAGGGCAAGCCCCCCGGCGCCCCCCGGAAGGAGGGCAAGCCGCGCGGCGCCCTCCTGGAGGAGGGCAGGCCCCCCGGCGCCCTCCGGGAGGAAGGCAAGCACCCCGGCGCCCTCCGGGAGGAAGGCAAGCCCCCCGGCGCCCTCCGGGAGGAGGGCAGGCCCCCCTGCGCCCTCCGGGAGGAGGGCAGGCCCCCCGGCGCCTTCCGGGAGGAGGACAGGCCCCCCGGCGCCCTCCGGGAGGAGGGCTGGCCCCCCGGCGCCCTCCGGGAGGAGGGCCGGCCCCCAGGCGCCCTCCGGGAGGAGGGCAGGCCCCCCTGCACCCTCCGGGAGGAGGGCAGGCCCCACGGCGCCTTCCGGGAGGAGGACAGGCCCCTTCGGCGCCCTCCGGGAGGAGGACAAGCCCCCCAGCGCCCTCCGGGAGGAGGGCAAGCCCCCCGGCGCCCTCCGGGAGGAGGGCAAGCCCCCCGGCGCCCTCCGGGAGGAAGGCAAGCCCCCCGGCGCCCTTCGGGAGGAGGGCAAGCCCCCCGGCGCCCTCTGGGAGGAGGGCAAGCCCCCCGGCGCCCTCCAGGAGGAGGGCAAGCCCCCTGGCGCCCTCCAGGAAGAGGGCAAGCCCCCCGGCGCCCTCCGGGAGGAGGGCAAGCCCCCCGGCGCCCTCCGGGAGGAGGGCAAGCCCCCCGGCGCCCTCCGGTAGGAGGGCAAGCCCCCCGGCGCCCTCTGGGAGGAGGGCAAGCCCCCCGGCACCCTCCGGGAGGAGGGCAAGCCTCCCGGCGCCCTCCTTATGGAGGGCAAGCCCCCAAGCGCCCTCTGGGAGGAGGGCAATCCCCCCGGCTCCCTCCGGGAGGAGGGCAAGCCCCCCGGCGCCCTCCGGGAGGAGGGCAAGCCCCCCGGCGCCCTCCTCCCGGAGGGCAAGCTCCCCGGCGCCCTCTGGGAGGAGGGCAAGCCCCCCGGCGCCCTCCGGGAGGAGGGCAAGCCCCCCGGCGGCCTCCGGGAGTAGGGCAAGCCCCCCGGCGCCCTCCGGGAGGAAGGCAAGACCCCGGCGCCCTCCGGGAGGAGGGCAAGCCCCCCGGCGCCCTCCGGGAGGAGGGCAAGCCCCCCGGCGCCCTTCGGCGCCCTCCTGCGCCCTCCGGGAGGAGGGCAAGCCCCCCGGCGACCTCCGGGAGGAGGGCAAGCCCCCCGGCGCCCTCCGGGAGGAGGGCAGGCCCCCCGGCGCCCTCCGGGAGGAGGGCAAGCCCCCCGGCGCCCTCCGGGAGGAGGGCAAGCCCCCCGGCGCCCTCCGGGAGGAGGGCAAGCCCCCCGGCGCCCTCCGGGAGGAGGGCAAGCCCCCCGGCGCCCTCCGGGAGGAGGGCAAGCCCCCCGGCGACCTCCGGGAGGAGGG
>JAXCGZ010015650.1:7500-17500 GCA_037179515.1 Halocaridina rubra | reverse complement strand
AGTAAAAACGAGGATTTTTGCCTAATTGGTCTTATTAGGGTAATTGGATGACATATATAAAATCTACGTTCAAAAGTTTTTTTTTTTATTCAAATCCAATATAAAATATTTTAGTGTTTTCTTACTTTGTTTTCGAGGTCCACATGCATGGTAAATGGAGCTTTCTGACTGTTGACGGATTATCTTATGTTAGTTATTGAAGTTACGAGGAAGACACAAGGGCAGAACTTTCAGGAAAAGATTGCATGCAACAGCAGTTTTATGCCCACAAATAATGATAACTCAGAAAGAATAAACAAAATACAGAAGTGTTCTTTCTGTACACAGTAAATGAACATATATTGTGTTTTCTCATACTCAAAACTGTCAGATATGGTAAATTGTCATCTGTTTCCAATTTCAGAATTGAACTTAACGCTAAGGACTAAAGCATTTAGCTTATTGAAAAATGTGTAAATTTAATCTATAATGTACTTAACAGAGTCTAAGGTGTAAGCATATGTCCGTGATATAAAAAATGGCGATCTTGAAGGATATAGGTAAATTCACATCAGAAAATTAAATGAAAAAGAGAAAGAGAATAGCAATGGTATTGTGCAACTATTTGGCTCAGCTCCCACTCATTAGCATCCCCATCTACTATTCTCAAACCTCGACCATGCACTCGCTCATTCACCTTTCTTACGACTCCATCAGTATACAAATTGAACAGTCATGGTGACATCACACATCCCTGTCTCAGTCCCACACTCACTGGAAACCACTCACTCACTTCATTCCCTACCCTAACACAAGCTCTATCCTGCTCTCATACAATCTCTTCACTGCATGCAACAATTTACCATTAAGTCCATATAATCTCAAAACATTCCACATTGCCTCTCTATCAACTCTATCATAAGCTTTCTCTAGAACCAAAAATGCAAAATACACATCCTTACCTTTGCTAAATATATCTCACGTAACTGCCTGTCTATAAAAATCTGATCTATACAATCTCTACCTCTCCTAAAACCACTCTGCACTTCTGCGATCACATTTTCTGTCTTGTCCCTAATCCTATTAACCAGTATCCTACCATACACTTTTACTATCACACTCAACAAACTTATACCCCTAAAATTACTGCATTCATACACATCTCCTTTATCTTTGTATAGGGGTACTATACAAGCAATCACCCATTCCACTGGCACCATTGACAACAGAAAGCATTTATTAAACACTCCCACTAACCATTCCAATGCAGTCACACCCCCTTCTTTCAACATCTCCGCTCTCACACCATCCATTCCAGGTGCTTTACCTGCTTTGGCTTAATACAATGCCCTTTTCATCTCCTCTCTTGTAATCTCTCAATCATTTTCATCCCCCATTACTGGCACTTGAACACCCCCTACTGTCAATATATCTGCCTCTCTATCTTCCTCAACGTTCATCAAGCACTCAAAATATTCTGCCCATCTTTTCCTTGCATCATTCCCTCTTCACATCTGTCCATTCACATCTTTCACTGTCTCTTCCATCCTCGATCCACCCTTCCTTACTCTCTTCACTTCTTTCCAAAACTTCTTTTTATTCTCCTCATATGATCTACTAAAATCCTGTCCCCGCCTAACATTTGCCAACCTCTTCTCTTCCTCTACCATCTGCTTGGTTTCCACATTTCTCTCCCTATATCTTTCATACTTCTCCCTACTTTTACAATGCAGCCATTCCTCAGAAGCCCTCTTTTTCTCTTCCACCTTCATTTTCACCCCAACATTCCACCACTCGCTGCCCCTCCTCATGCCACCTCCAACAAACCTCTTTCCACACACATCACTTGCAGGTCCCACAAAACATTCTTTCATCAACCCCCATTCCAATCCTCTAACTCCCCAACTTCTCTTTCGTTCACCCTGTCATATGCCACTTTCAATCTGTCCTGATATTCCTGTCTCTTCTCTGGCTTTTTCAACTCTTCCACCTTCACCATTTCCCTACTACATCCCCCCACTCTATTTCCCCACTCTTTTGCTACTATCTCTTTTGCTTCAACCAAAAAATGATCAGACATTCCAGCAGCCACACCCCTAAATGCATGCACATCTTTCACTCTACCAATCATGCTCTTTGCTACCAACACATAATCCATCAATGCTAGTTCTTTCAGTCTTCCATTTGCCACTCTCATCCATGTATACTTATTT
Organism: Halocaridina rubra; assembly: GCA_037179515.1. NCBI lineage: Eukaryota > Metazoa > Arthropoda > Malacostraca > Decapoda > Atyidae > Halocaridina > Halocaridina rubra. The sequence continues at coordinate 15,308 of JAXCGZ010015650.1, read as the reverse complement.
ATTAACTTCTTCTTGAAAAAACTATTACCTATCACCAACTCTTGCTTCACACACATATCTAACAGTCTCTCGCCACTCTCATTCCCACCTGGTACCCCATACTTTCCTACAACAACTTCTACCTCTCCATCACCCACTCTGGCATTCAAATCACCCAACACAACTACATTGTTCCTTCTACTCAGACCATCCGCACACCTAGTTAACTCATTCCAGAATTCATCCCGCTCTTCCTCACTTCTCTCACATCCTGGCCCATACGCACTAACAAAAGCCTAACATTCCCTACCTATCCTAGCCCTCATCTACATCAGCCTAGATGAAACTTCTTTCCATTCTTCTTCTTCTTCCTCTATTTGCGTTCCCATTTTCATATGGGGTTGCATCTCTTCACTAGTCGTCTCCACTGGTTCCGGTCCATCACTTGCTCCTCCCCTAGCTGTCTCTCTCTGAGATCCTCCTTCAGTTGGTCCTTCCACCGTAGTTTAGGTCTTCCTCGTCTACGTCTGCCCTCCACGTCCATCTCCGTCACTCTCACACCCACGTAGTCTTCTTCTCTCCTCTTCACATGACCGAACCACTGTAATCTCCTCTCCTGCACTTTCGCTGACGCCTCCACCACCTTCACTGTACCTCTGATCCGGTCATTTCGTATCCTGTCCTCCCTCGTCACCCCACACATCCACCTCAGCATTCTCATTTCTGCGACATCTATCTTCCTTTTTTGAACCTTTTTCACCGGCCACGTACAGCAACGCTGGTCTCACAACTGACTTGTACACCTTTCCTTTCACTCTAGCACTGATTTTCTTGTCACATAGCACCCCTTCTTTCCATTCCACTACCTTATTTACCATCCATTCACTAAGCAATAATGCCACACCTTCTCTCGCTCTCCCCCTTTCAACCCCAGACACCCTACCTGTTATATCAGCAAATGCCACTTCTCCTTTTACTTTCATCTTCGTCTCACACAATGCCAATACATCCATCCATCCTCCCTCCGGGAGGAGGGCAAGCCCCCCGGTGCCCTCCGGGAGGAGGGCAAGCCCCCAGGCGCCATCCGGGAGGAGGGCAGGCCCCCAGGTGCCCTCCGGGAGGAGGGCAGGCCCCCCGGGGCCCTCCGGTGCTATTCGGGAGGAGGGCAGGCCCCCCGGCGCCCTCCGGGAGGAGGGCAAGCCCCCCGGCGCCCTCCAGGAGGAGGGCAGGCCCCCCGGCACCCTCCGGGAGGAGGGCAGGCCCCCCGGCGCCCTCCGGGAGGAGGGCAGGCCCCCCGGCGCCCTCCGGGAGGAGGGCAGGCACCCCGGCGCCCTCCAGGAGGAGGGCAGGCCCCCGGCGCCCTCCGGGAGGAGGGCATGCCCCCCGGCGCCCTCCGGGAGGAGGGCAGGCCCCCCGGCGCCCTCCGGGAGAAGGGCAGGCCCCCCGGCGCCCTCCGGGAGGAGGGCAGGCCCCCTGGCGCCCTCCGAGAGGAGGGCAGGCTCCCTGGCGCCCTCCAGAAGGAGGGCAGGCCCCCCGGCGCCCTCCGGGAGGAGGGCAGGCCCCCCGGCGCCCTCCGGGAGGAGGGCAGGCCCCCCGGCGCCCTCCGGGAGAAGGACAGGCCCCCCGGCGCCCTCCGGGAGGAGTGCAGGCGCCCCGGCGCCCTCCGGGAGGAGGGCAGGGCCCCCGGTGCCCTCCGCGAGGAGGGCAGGCCCCCCAGCGCCCTCCGGGAGGAGGGCAGGCCCCCCGGCGACCTCCGGGAGGAGGGCAGGCCCCCCGGCGCCCTCCGGGAGGAGGGCAGGCCCCCCGGTGCCCTCCGGGAGGAGGGCAGGCCGCCCGGCGCCCTCCGGGAGGAGGGTAGGCCCCCCGGCGCCCTCCGGGAGGAGGGCAGGCCCCCCGGCGCCCTCCGGGAGGAGAACAGGCCCCCCTGCGCCCTCCGGGAGGAGGGCAGGCCCCACGGCGCCCTCCGGGAGGAGGGCAGGCACCCCGGCGCCCTCCAGGAGGAGGGCAGGCCCCCCCGGCACCCTCCGGGAGGAGGGCAGGCTCCCCATCGCCCTACGGGAGGAGGGCAGGCCCCCCGGCACCCTCCGGGAGGAGGGCAGACTCCCCGGCGCCCTCCGGGAGGAGGGCAGGCCCCCCGGCACCCTCCGAGAGGAAGGCAGGCCCCCGGCGCCCTCCGGGAGGAGGGCAGGCCCCCCGGCGCCCTCAGGGAGGAGGGCAGGCCCCCCCGCGCCCTCCGGGAGGAGGGCAGGCCCCCCGGCGCCCTCCGGGAGGAGGGCAGGCCCCCCGGCGCCCTCCGGGAGGAGGGGAGGGCCCCCGGCGCCCTCCGGGAGGAGGGCAGGCCCCCCGGCGCCCTCCGGGAGGTGGGCAGGCCCCCCGACGTCCTCCGGGAGGAGGGCAGGCCCCCCGGCGCCCTCCGGGAGGAGGGCAGGCCCCCCGGTGCCCTCCGGGAGGAGGGGAGGCCCCCCGGCGCCCTCCGGGAGGAGAACAGTCCCTCCGGGAGGAGGGCAGGCCCCAAGGTGCCCTCCGGGAGGAGGGCAGGCCCCCCGGCGCCCTCTGGTAAGAGGGCAGGCCCCCCGGCGCCCTCCGGGAGGAGGGCAGGCCCCCCGGCGACCTCCGGGAGGAGGGCAGTCCCCCGGAGCCCTCCGGGAAGAGGGCAGGCCCCCCGGCGCCCTCCGGGAGGAGGGCAGGCCCCCCGGCGCCCTCCGGGAGGAGGGCAGGCCCCCCGGCGCCCTCCGGGAGGAGGGCAAACCCCCCGGCGCCCTCCGGGAAAAGGGCAAGCCCCCCGGCGCCCTCCGGGAGGAGGGCAAGCCCCCCGGCGCCCTCCGGGAAGAGGGCAAGCCCACCGGCGCCCTCCGGGAAGAGGGCAAGCCCCCCGGCGCCCTCCGGGAGGAGGGCAAGCCCCCCGGCGCCCTCCGGGAGGAGGGCAAGCCCCCCGGCGCCCTCCGGGAAGAGGGCAAGCCCCCCGGCGCCCTCCGGGAGGAGGGCAAGCCCCCCGGCGCCCTCCGGGAGGAGGGCAAGCCCCCCGGCGCCCTCCGGGAGGAGGGTAAGCCCCCCGGCGCCCTCCGGGAGGAGGGCAAGCCCCCCGGCGCCCTCCGGGAGGAGGGCAAGCCCCCCGGCGCCCTCCGGGAGGAGGGCAAGCCCCTCGGCGAACTCCGGGAGGAGGGCAAGCCCCCCGGCGCCCTCCGGGAGGAGGGCAAGCCCCCCGGCGCCCTCCGGTTTGAGGGCAAGCCCCCCGGCGCCCTCCGGGAGGAGGGCAAGCCCCCCGGGGCCCTCCGGGAGGAGGGCAAGCCCCCCGGCGCCCTCCGGGAGGAGGGCAAGCCCCCCGGCGCCCTCCGGGAGGAGGGCAAGCCCCCCGGCGCCCTCCGGGAGGAGGGCAAGCCCCCCGGCGCCCTCCGGGAGGTGGGCAAGCCCCCCGGCGCCCTCCGGGAGGAGGGCAAGCCCCCCGGCGCCCTCCGGTAGGAGGGCAAGCCCCCCGATGCCCTCCGGGAGGAGGGCAACCCCCCGGCGCCCTCCGGGAGGAGGGCAAGCCCCCCGGCGCCCTCCGGGAGGAGGGCAAGCCCCCCGGCGCCCTCCGGGAGGAGGGCAAGCCCCCCGGCGCCCTCCGGGAGGAGGGCAAGCCCCCCGGCGCCCTCCGGGAGGAGGGCAAGCCCCCCGGCGCCCTCCGGGAGGAGGGCAAGACCCCCGGCGCCCTCCGGGAGGAGGGCAGGCCCCCCGGCGCCCTCCGGGAGGAGGGCAGGCCCCCCGGCGCCCTCCGGGAGGAGGGCAGGCCCCCCGGCGCCCTCTGGGAGGAGGGCAGGCCCCCCGGCGCCCTCCGGGAGGAGGGCAAGCCCCCCGGCGCCCTACGGGAAGAGGGCAGGCCCCCCGGCGCCCTCCGGGAGGAGGGCAGGCCCCCCAGCGCCCTCCGGGAGGAGGGCAAGCTCCCCGGCGCCCTCCGGGAGGAGGGCAAGCCCCCCGGCGCCCTCCGGGAGGAGGGCAAGCCCCCCGGCACCCTCCAGAAGGAGGGCAAGCCCCCCAGCGCCCTCCGGGAGGAGGGCAAGCCCCCCGGCGCCCTCCGGGAGGAGGGCAAGCCCCCCGGCGCCCTCCGGGAGGAGGGCAAGCCCCCCGGCGCCCTTCGGGAGGAGGGCAAGCCCCCCGGCGCCTTCCGGGAGGAGGACAAGCCCCCCGGCGCCCTCCGGGAGGAGGGCAAGCCCCCCGGCGCCCTCCGGGAGGAGGGCAAGCTCCCCGGCACCCTCCGGGAGGAGGGCAAGCCCCCCGGCGTCCTCCGGGAGGAGGGCAAGCCCCCCGGCGCCCTCCGGGAGGAGGGCAAGCCCCCCGGCGCCCTCCGGGAGGAGGGCAGGCTGTCGGCGCCCTCCGGGAGGAGGGCAAGCCCCCCGGCGCCCTCCGGGAGGAGGGCAGGCCTGCCGGCGCCCTCCGGGAGGAGGGCAGGCCCCCTGGCGCCCTCCGGGAGGGGGGCAAGCCCCCCGGCGCCCCCCGGGAGGAGGGCAAGCCCCCCGGCGCCCTCCGGGAAGAGGGCAGGCCCCCCGGCGCTCTCCGGGAGGAGGGCAGGCCCCCCGGCGCCCTCCGGGAGGAGGACAAGCCCCCCGGTGCCCTCCGGGAGGAGGGCAGGCCCCCCGGCGACCTCCGGGAGGAGGGCAAGCTCCCCGGCGCCCTCCAGGAGGAGGGCAAGCCCCCCGGCGCCCTCCAGGAGGAGGGCAAGCCCCCCGGCGCCCTCCGGAAGGAGGGCAAGCCCCCCAGCGCCCTCCGGGAGGAGGGCAAGCCCCCCGGCGCCCTCCGGGAGGAGGGGAAGCCCCCCGGCGCCCTCCGGGAGGAGGGCAAGCCCCCCGGCGCCCTTCGGGAGGAGGGCAAGCCCCCCGGCGCCCTCCGGGAGGAGGGCAAGCCCCCCGGCGCCCTCCGGGAGGAGGGCAAGCCCCCCGGCGCCCTCCGGGAGGAGGGCAAGCCCCCCGGCGCCCTCCGGGAGGAGGGCAGGCCCCCCGGCGCCCTCCGGGAGGAGGGCAAGCCCCCCGGCGCCCTTCGGGAGGAGGGCAAGCCCCCCGGCGCCTTCCGGGAGGAGGACAAGCCCCCCGGCGCCCTCCGGGAGGAGGGCAAGCCCCCCGGCGCCCTCCGGGAGGAGGGCAAGCTCCCCGGCACCCTCCGGGAGGAGGGCAAGCCCCCCAACGTCCTCCGGGAGGAGGGCAAGCCCCCCGGCGCCCTCCGGGAGGAGGGCAAGCCCCCCGGCGCCCTCCGGGAGGAGGGCAGGCCTGCCGGCGCCCTCCGGGAGGAGGGCAAGCCCCCCGGCGCCCTCCGGGAGGAGGGCAGGCCTGCCGGCGCCCTCCGGGAGGAGGGCAGGCCCCCTGGCGCCCTCCGGGAGGGGGGCAAGCCCCCCGGCGCCCCCCGGGAGGAGGGCAAGCCCCCCGGCGCCCCCCGGCGCCCTCCGGGAAGAGGGCAGGCCCCCCGGCGCTCTCCGGGAGGAGGGCAGGCCCCCCGGCGCCCTCCGTGAGGAGGACAAGCCCCCCGGCGCCCTCCGGGAGGAGGGCAAGCCCCCCGGCGCCCTCCGGGAGGAGGGCAAGCCCCCCGGCGCCCTCCGGGAGGAGGGCAAGCCCCCCGGCGCCCTCCGGGAGGAGGGCAAGCCCCCCGGCGCCCTCCGGGAGGAGGGCAAGACCCCCGGCGCCCTCCGGGAGGAGGGCAGGCCCCCCGGCGCCCTCCGGGAGGAGGGCAGGCCCCCCGGCGCCCTCCGGGAGGAGGGCAGGCCCCCCGGCGCCCTCTGGGAGGAGGGCAGGCCCCCCGGCGCCCTCCGGGAGGAGGGCAAGCCCCCCGGCGCCCTACGGGAAGAGGGCAGGCCCCCCGGCGCCCTCCGGGAGGAGGGCAGGCCCCCCAGCGCCCTCCGGGAGGAGGGCAAGCTCCCCGGCGCCCTCCGGGAGGAGGGCAAGCCCCCCGGCGCCCTCCGGGAGGAGGGCAAGCCCCCCGGCACCCTCCAGAAGGAGGGCAAGCCCCCCAGCGCCCTCCGGGAGGAGGGCAAGCCCCCCGGCGCCCTCCGGGAGGAGGGCAAGCCCCCCGGCGCCCTCCGGGAGGAGGGCAAGCCCCCCGGCGCCCTTCGGGAGGAGGGCAAGCCCCCCGGCGCCTTCCGGGAGGAGGACAAGCCCCCCGGCGCCCTCCGGGAGGATTGCAAGCCCCCCGGCGCCCTCCGGGAGGAGGGCAAGCTCCCCGGCACCCTCCGGGAGGAGGGCAAGCCCCCCGGCGTCCTCCGGGAGGAGGGCAAGCCCCCCGGCGCCCTCCGGGAGGAGGGCAAGCCCCCCGGCGCCCTCCGGGAGGAGGGCAGGCTGTCGGCGCCCTCCGGGAGGAGGGCAAGCCCCCCGGCGCCCTCCGGGAGGAGGGCAGGCCTGCCGGCGCCCTCCGGGAGGAGGGCAGGCCCCCTGGCGCCCTCCGGGAGGGGGGCAAGCCCCCCGGCGCCCCCCGGGAGGAGGGCAAGCCCCCCGGCGCCCTCCGGGAAGAGGGCAGGCCCCCCGGCGCTCTCCGAGAGGAGGGCAGGCCCCCCGGCGCCCTCCGGGAGGAGGACAAGCCCCCCGGTGCCCTCCGGGAGGAGGGCAGGCCCCCCGGCGACCTCCGGGAGGAGGGCAAGCTCCCCGGCGCCCTCCAGGAGGAGGGCAAGCCCCCCGGCGCCCTCCAGGAGGAGGGCAAGCCCCCCGGCGCCCTCCGGAAGGAGGGCAAGCCCCCCAGCGCCCTCCGGGAGGAGGGCAAGTCCCCCGGCGCCCTCCGGGAGGAGGGGAAGCCCCCCGGCGCCCTCCGGGAGGAGGGCAAGCCCCCCGGCGCCCTTCGGGAGGAGGGCAAGCCCCCCGGCGCCCTCCGGGAGGAGGGCAAGCCCCCCGGCGCCCTCCGGGAGGAGGGCAAGCCCCCCGGCGCCCTCCGGGAGGAGGGCAAGCCCCCCGGCGCCCTCCGGGAGGAGGGCAGGCCCCCCGGCGCCCTCCGGGAGGAGGGCAAGCCCCCCGGCGCCCTTCGGGAGGAGGGCAAGCCCCCCGGCGCCTTCCGGGAGGAGGACAAGCCCCCCGGCGCCCTCCGGGAGGAGGGCAAGCCCCCCGGCGCCCTCCGGGAGGAGGGCAAGCTCCCCGGCACCCTCCGGGAGGAGGGCAAGCCCCCCAACGTCCTCCGGGAGGAGGGCAAGCCCCCCGGCGCCCTCCGGGAGGAGGGCAAGCCCCCCGGCGCCCTCCGGGAGGAGGGCAGGCCTGCCGGCGCCCTCCGGGAGGAGGGCAAGCCCCCCGGCGCCCTCCGGGAGGAGGGCAGGCCTGCCGGCGCCCTCCGGGAGGAGGGCAGGCCCCCTGGCGCCCTCCGGGAGGGGGGCAAGCCCCCCGGCGCCCCCCGGGAGGAGGGCAAGCCCCCCGGCGCCCCCCGGCGCCCTCCGGGAAGAGGGCAGGCCCCCCGGCGCTCTCCGGGAGGAGGGCAGGCCCCCCGGCGCCCTCCGGGAGGAGGGCAGGCACCCCGGCGCCCTCCAGGAGGAGGGCAGGCCCCCCCGGCACCCTCCGGGAGGATGGCAGGCTCCCCGGCGCCCTCCGGGAGGAGGGCAGGCCCCCCGGCACCCTCCAGGAGAAGGGCAGACTCCCCGGCGCCCTCCGGGAGGAGGGCAGGCCCCCCGGCGCCCTCCGAGAGGAAGGCAGGCCCCCGGCGCCCTCCGGGAAAAGGGCAGGCCCCCCGGCGCCCTCCGGGAGGAGGGCAGGCCCCCCGGCGCCCTCCGGGAGGAGGTCAGGCCCCCCGGCGCCCTCCGGGAGGAGGGCAGGCCCCCCGGTGCCCTCCGGGAGGAGGGCAGGCCCCCCAGCGCCCTCCGGGAGGAGGGCAGGCCCCAAGGTGCCCTCCGGGAGGAG
>JAXCGZ010015649.1:10000-57154 GCA_037179515.1 Halocaridina rubra | reverse complement strand
CCATATTGTTCTGTGAGTAGTATTATATATGAATGGGAGAGGGAAGGGATAGTGACAGAACTAGAGCCCAACTATATACTACTATATAGTCTTGCCTAAGCCCCTTCTCCAATTACAGTGACCCAGTAATTTCTAGGCAGTGGTTGAATAATTAGGTAGACCTATAGGAAATCATCAATCCCCCCATTAATTGCCAGTTAAATTTGATAGTGATAGATAATCAAACACCGGGCCAGGATTGAGCCAGGGATCAGTAATAAAAGAACAGAGGTGAAAAAACTTTTTTTAACCTATATTTTTTGGGGGTAAGAGAAAATATTTAGGCAGAAGACTTACCTAACTCACTCCTCTAGTCCTTTTAGTTTTCTCAACTGCTTTTTACAATATACTGTATATAAATATACAGTGGCTGTAATCCCTCATGTAACAGGGAATGGCCATATCAAAGCACACACCCATTCACCTTAAAACTTATATTTAAACTACTTCGGTATAATTTCATCATAACTCATGAAGTCCCATAAAATGTCATTATTCAAATATCATATTTTCTAGTATTATAGAAACTGACATAAAATCAAGATTGACATGATTCCAAGGGATGTAGAGTGAAGTATTCCTGTACTGTATAAGATATGATCAGACAGATACAATACGTATAAAAAAAATATTACCAATCATATACAAAAATTTTCATTTTAATATATGTGCTGATATCACTTGATTACAGAGAAAAAAAATATTTAGCAGTTTTTGAATGTAAATTATTAAACTTATGACCACAGAGTTACCCAGCTGATGACTATTTCCTTTATCTTTGAGTATATGATATGAAAAATAATTTTGAAAAATATTTATATATTTCTACACATTATATTCGGACCTGTTCATGTATAAAGTAATACAACATAATATTTAATTTGCTATCTTCACTGAATCTTTTTGCATCTAAAATTTTATATACAGCACTTTAATATTCATAAGGAATATAGACACATACAATGTATTGCTAGAGTATTTGTAAATGCAAAATATTTATGTCTGGATATAGCTTTTAGAAGGGTCATTCTCAAGGCTCTTCACATCAACTGTTTCTCTTTCCTCAATATTTTGCTCTTCTGAATCACCACATATTAGGTCTGCATCTTTGTATTTCTTACGGTCTGCATCTGGTTCTCTAATACCATCAGATCCAATCATGAAGTGTATCTCGGGTTCTACAACAATTTCATCGCAGTTCTCGTTTTTTATGCATTCTACTACTTCAACTCCATCAGCATTTGCACTTTTATTATGGTTTTTCCCTCTTCTGTTCATAAAGGACTCTGTTTCCGAAGTTTTCCACTGAGCATTTTCACTGTAGCAACTTTTGCAAGTGTACTGCTTACCTTCGATGCTGGATGTAGAATTCAAATTTTGAGAACAGTCTCCCACAGGGAAAAACTTCTGGCAAATACTGCATGCTCGTGATTTTTCTTCACAGTTGGTCAGATGCTTTTCCAAAGCGTCTTTCCTCGGAAATGAATCACCACACATATTGCATGAGTAAGATTTACCTCCACTGTGAATTAAAGAGTGTCTCTTCAAACTTTCTTTCCTAGTAAAAGATTTATTGCACAAGTTGCATATATGAGGCTTTTTTCCACTGTGAATTAAAGTATGTTCTTTTAATATTCCTTTAGACGAAAATGCTTTACTGCATATACTACAAACATAAGGTCTTTCTCCACTGTGCGTCAAGTAGTGTTCTTTTAAATGTCCTCTCTGAGTATATGCTTTATTGCAAATTGTACAAGCATGAGGCTTTTCCCCACTGTGAACTAAAGAATGTTTTTTCAAATCCCCTTTCAAAGAAAATGATTTATTACATATTTCACATACGTGAGGTTTTTCACCACTGTGCACAAAAGAGTGCTGTCTCAAGTCTACTTTCCTAGCAAATGACTTGTTACATATATAGCACAAGTGTGGTTTTTCTCCAGTGTGCACAATGGAATGTTCTTTCAAATTTGCTTTACGATTGAAAGACTTATTGCAAATGTTGCACACATGTGGTTTTTCTCCCTTGTGAATTGAATAGTGTCTAATTAAATCCATCTTCCTTGAGAAACATTTTTGGCATATGTTGCATTGATGAGGTTTCTCTCCACTGTGAATCAACAAGTGTTCCTTCAAGGATTCCTTTCTTGTAAAACATTTATTACAGATATCACAGGAATAGGGTTTTTCTCCACTGTGACTTAGAAGATGTCTAGTTAATTCTCTGTTCCTAGCATAGGATTTCTGGCATATAGTACAAGAATAGGGCTTTTCACCAGTGTGAGTCAGGTAATGTTCTTTTAAAGATTCCTTTCGTATGAAAGTTTTATTACATATGGTGCAAATGTGTAATCTTTCTTTAGCTGGCATTTCTATCTCCATTTTTGTTGATTGATCTTGAACACTCATTTCTTCAGTTAGTCATCAACTTTCATTAATGGAGTCATTCTAACTTGAATGCAGTGTATTTGCTTTTCTTATTCTTTTAAAACATTTCAAGCTGTCTCTGACAGCTCTTCACCAAGATTAGGACACGAATAGCTGGCAAACATTGGGTGATGTGCTTTTTCTCTCAACATCTGCAAGTGAAAAACAAAAAATCAGCAAAATTAAATACAATTCAATATATGAAAGGTAAAGTTGGAGGTGTGTACTGGAGAAAAAGGGACTGAAAGTCAGTAGCAGCAAGACAGCGTACATGTATGTGAATTAGATGGAGGACAGTGGAGTGATGAAATTACAAGGAGTAAAGGAATCAAAGGTGTTTAAGTATTTGGGGTAAACTTCAAAGTAATGGAGAGTGTGGTAGAGAGGTCAGGAAGAGAGTGCAGGCTGAATGGTGTGGGTGAAGAAGAGCAACAGGAGTGACTTGTGACAAAAGAGTACCTGCAAAAGTAAAAGGTAAAGGTTACAAGACAACAGTAAGACCAGCTATGTTATATGGCCTAGAAACAGTCCCGATGACAAAAAGACAGGAGGCAGAGCTGGAAGTGGCAGAGTTGAAGATGCTTCAGTTTTGTTTGGGCATGACAAAGAGGGACAGGATAAAGACTGAATGTACTAGAAGGACAGTAGAGGTAGGATGGTGTGGAGACATGGTGAGAGAGGCGAGAATGAGATGGTTTGGTCGTGTGCTGAAGAGGAATAAGGAGTTTATTGTGAGAAAGATGCTGAGGATAGAGGTGCCAGGTAGGAGGGGGAGAGGCTGGCTAAAGAGGAGGTGGGGAAGGACATAAGAGAGTGGGGTATCATGGAGGAGGATGCAAGAGATAGGGCACAATGAAGATGAGTGATCCTTTGTGGCAACCCCCTGATGGGAGAATCTGAAAGGGGTGATAATGATAGTATGAAGAGGAAATTTATTTATATTTTTATTAGTTTATGGATAGTAGAATGGTCTGCCAGTGATGCTACTTTAACTAATATTTACCTACTATATGCAGAAATAATTTAGTTCCAATTATCAATACCATACTCATATTTTGTAGACGGAGTTAAAATTTAAATAACGATATGATTAGCAAGAATATACTTCAAGGAAGGGCTACTCTACTTGCAAGAATATACTTCAAGGAAGGGCTACTTTACTTGCATTCTGATGTCCAAAGAAAAAAAATTGCTTAAAGTTTTGAAGCGGGGAAGAAAACATTCCATTCTTCTATACCTGATTAATATACAAGGTGACTGAATGTTAGAAAAGAAGCATACATTGCCTCCTTCTCTTAAATTATATTTGGAAAAAAAAAAATATTACGGACATAAGAGATGCAGATAGGAAAAGTAAGGTTTGGAACTGCTGCTGTAATCTTAGTGTCAAGCTAGTTTTTGTGATGTCTGGCAATCTTTATATATATATATATATATATATATATATATATATATATATATATATATATATATATATATATATATATATATATATATATATACAGTGTTACCTCCCTTATCGCGGTAGTTCGGTTCTGGGACCCGGCGCGAACCAGGAAATCTGCGGAGTAGGATCAGCCTATATGTACATAGATATTTTAATGTATTTTTACGTTTACACTGTATAAACCCTCCCTGTACTGTTAAAAAAACACCCTTTACATTATAAATAACAGCAAGCAACGTAATTTTTTATGAAAGTGATAGGAAAACTTACCTTGAATGAGGTGATGATGACTTGACATACATAGATAAAGTATTTTACAATAATTTTACGTGTATGTAAAATAGCGGCCGACATCCACAAACTTTTTTCCTTCTTTCAACATATCTAAGAGTTTCACTTTATCTACAATGGTTAACAATTTCCTTTGCTGCTTAGGCTCACTACAAGAAGCCTTAGAAGATGAAGGATGCTTGGGAGGCATTGCAAAGGTTAAAATGTGCGAGTAAAAAAATCACAAGCAAAACATATTAATAATAATAAGCACAATGTGAATGGCGCACACGAGTGAGGCGAGACAATGGAAGATGGTGGAAGCCTTTGTCCAAAACGCTGATAGCGGTATCGTACTTTACATGTTGCAATACTGTTAGTATTTATGTTTTTTACTATTTTTCACTGTTTTATTATTCTTAGGCTAAGAAATACGTTTTTTTTTATCAATAAAATCATGAAACTACTGGAAATATAAATATATATGCCAGCTCACATAGCTGCGACCCCAATACATTGTACGCTATCGAACACAAGCAAAACGTTTAATAAGCACAACGTGAACGACGCACACATGAGTTAGACTGAACGAGTCTTTTGTCCAAAACGCTGATAGCAATATCGTATTTTACATGTTGCAGTACTGTTAGTATTTATGTCTTTTACTATTTTTCGCTGTTTTATTATTCTTAGGCTAATAAGTACAATTTTATATCAATAAAATCATGAAACTACTGGAAATATAAATATATATGCTAGCTCACGTAGCTGCGACCCCAATACATTGTACGCTATCGAACATTATTTCATATGATGCAATACTGTGAGTTATACTGTACGTACGTATATCATTCAGTTATTAGTACAATGCATATTAATTTAAAATTCATTTACTTGTTTAATGATTGTACAAAATCTATTGTATTTATTCATTGTAATTTGGACCAAATATTCCTTTTGTAAAGATTATACTGTACTTTTCAAAAGAGGTGGTCAATAAACGTATCTATCTATCTATCTAAATTTATGTTTTTTAATATGTTTTACTGTATTATTATTCGTAGGCTGGGAAATAATTTTCTTTTATCAAATAGATAATGAAATATGTTTTTTTCAATAAAAGAAAAATGAAAATACTGAGAATTTTCTTTTTTAATATTTTAATATTTTTCCGTATACCCATGAAATAAAATAATAATTTATCCAAAAAAGAAAACCACGATACAGTGAGAACGCGAACCAAGAAACGCGAATAACCGGGGGAACACTGTATATATATATATATATATATATATATATATATATATATATATATATATATATATATATATATATATATATATATATATATATATATATATATATATATATATATATATATATATATAGTTTTTTACCCCGACTGGGACTCGAACCTAGGACTTATAAGTACTATGTCAACTCGCTACCAACTACACACCACAGAAGGTTATAAGGAATCCAACCTTATAGCTTATATCTACTATACTTAGTAATGAACGCATTCTATCTGAATGCCACTATTTTCATATTACAGATTCCCCAACCTCACTCGTGGCTTCATTTTCGCATTTAATTCAATTCCCAATCTCATTTGGGTCATACAATAACCAAATAAGCACATTACATATGTGAAAACATGAATAATTTTTTACCCCGACCGGGACTCGAACCTAGGACTTATAATTATTAAGTCAAGGCGCTACCAACTACACACCACAGAAGGTTAAAAGGACTCCAACCTTATAGCTTAAATGTGCTATACTTAGGAATGAAAGCACTCTATATGAATGCCACTATGTTCATATTACAGATTCCCTAACCTCACTCGTGGCTTCATTTTCGCATTTAATTCAATTCCCAATCTCATTCGGGTCTTACAATAACCAAATTAGCACATTCCATATGTGAAAACATGAATAATTTTTTACCCCGACTGGGACTCGAACCTAGGACTTATAATTACTATAGTCAAGGCGCTAACAACTGCACACCACAGAAGGTTAAAAGGAATCCAACCTTATAGCTTATATCTTCTATACTTAGGAATGAACGCATTCTATCTGAATGCCACTATGTTCATATTACAGATTCCCCAACCTCACTTGTGGCTTCATTTTCACATTTAATTCAATTCCCAATCTCATTCGGGTTATACAATAACCAAATAGGCACATTACATATGTGAAAACATGAATAAATTTTTACCCCGACCGGGACTCAAACTTAGGACTTATAATTAAGGAATCCAACCTTATAGATTATATCTGCTATACTAAGGAATGAACGCATTCTATCTGAATGCCACTATGTTCATATAAATGCACAATCCCTGTTATCCCATATACTAGAAATTGAACATATGCTTGTACAAGAAAATATTGATGTTCTTTGCATTAGCGAATCATGGCTGTATCCGTCAATTAATAATGCATTTATTAATATTCCTTCATATAATATTTATCGCTATGACAGTGGTAGAGGTGGAGGTGTATGTTTATATGTTAAAAATTATTTGAAGGCCACTGAACTAAATCTTGAAACTGAGAAGCACGAAGGAGTGGAAGATAAATGGATCTCTGTCCAACATAAAAAGTTTCCTTCTATTATCATAGGCTGCGTGTACCGCCACCCCAAAGCCTCGGTAACCTCTTTTAGCTATATTTTGGACGTTTTTAAGGAGATAATTTTAAAAAACAAACCAGTTTTTATATATGGCGATTTTAATGATGATCAACTAAAAAGAGAAAATAAAATGAGTAGACTTATTAAGAATTTAAATCTAGAACAGATTATAAATAAACCAACTAGAATCACTCCCACTTCAGTTTCCCAAATCGATCTAGTAATAACAAACTCCAAACATATGATAACTAAGTGTGACGTAATGCCAAGCCCTATAGCAGACCACGAGGAAATTGTAACGTCCCTAAATATTCGCAAACCAAAGAGACAACCAATCTTTAAAACATTCAGATGCTTAAGAAATTATTCACAAGAATTACTTTGTAGTTTACTTATGAATGAAGTACATAAATTAAATTAAATTCTATATACCGATAATATTAATAAACAAGTAAATATTTTAACCAGTGTCCTATCATCATGTATAGATCGATGTGCACCACTCGTGACAAGAGAAATATTTCGTCCCCCCGCTCCTTGGATAACAGATGACATAAAAACATTATGAAAGAAAGAGACAAACTACAAAATGAAGTAAAACTACAAAGAGATAATATCCCTTTAAGAGAAAAGTTTACAGAGCATAAGAAACAAGTAAAATCATTATTAAGTAACAGTAAGAAACAGTATTACAAAAATGAATTTCAAAACGCTAAAGGCAATATCTCTGATACATGGAAAATTGCTAAAACCATGCTTTCCAATAACTATAATAAAAGTAGTAACATATCAGTTATACCCGATGAGGTAGATGTAAGTGCTAAAGCAGAAGAGTTCAATAATTTTTTCGCTGAAGTGGGGAAAAAAACCTTTGAAAAAACAAAAAAAGAAATAATAAATGAAATCAATAATAGTAATGGTGGTAATAATAATGATGATGGTAGTAGTAATAATAATAGAAATGTTGATAATGGTGTAAATAATAATGATGGTGGTAGTAATGGTAATGATAATAGTGATGATGGTAGTAATAATAATAATAATGTTAATCTTCAAGAACATAGTGCATTCAATAGAAGTAATGATGTCTTTAACCCTACTACAGTAGATTGTAATACAGTAATCTTAGTAATAAAAAACCTGAAAGACTCTAATGCATATGGATCAGATGGAATTTGTTTTCGTTTTATTAGAGATTCATTATTTGTAATAGCTTATTATCTTACGGTAATAATCAATACTTCCATAGTTACCAATAATTACCCAGATTTATGGAAAAATCCCCATGTAATTCCTGGTTTTAAAAATGGAAATCCTGACGACGTCTCTAACTATAGACCAATCTCTTTACTACCAATTTTATCAAAGATACTTGAAAAGATTGTTGCAAATCAGTTAAGTGAGTTTCTTGAAAAAAATAAACTTATTGCAAAAAGTCAACACGGTTTCAGGCCAAAATTATCAACTGAAACTGCCTTATTGAAAATAACAGATGAAATATACAAAAATATAGATAATAAGAAAACATCATTGCTACTACTACTCGATCTTTCTAAAGCTTTTGATAGCGTACACCATACCATCTTATTAGAAAAATGCAAAAAAATGAACATTGACCCAAGCTGGTTCGAGAACTATTTAAAAAACCGCTACCAGTCAGTCAGAATAAAAGATGTAGTTTCAAGTCGCAAGAAGGTATTGTTTGGGGTCCCTCAGGGATCGATCCTAGGACCTATACTTTTTCTAATATATGTAAACGATCTAGTAAAATATTTACCTAACTGTTATGTCATTCAATATGCTGACGATACTCAAATCTTAATTGAAGGAGAAATTAATGATTTAGAAAATATTATTCGTAGAGCAGAAGAAATTTTGTATATGGCTAAACGTTACTTTCTAAAAAATGGTCTGTTACTTAATGAAACTAAAACCCAATCTATTCTTATCGGATCCAGACAATTATTATCAGAAGTTGATGACAATCTTCATATAAATTTTAACGGTAATATCATTAAGCCAATGAACTCGGTAAAGAACCTAGGTGTCTATTTTGACCGTTACATGAATTTTGAAATGCATATAGATGAAATTTATAAAAAAGTAATGGGTACTCTAATATATCTAAATAGGGTAAAAGACTCATTTGAAACATCAACTCGTATAATAATTGTCCAGTCCTTAGCTATGAGTTTAATTAATTACTGTCTCAAAGTTTGGGGATGTACAAATAAGACTCAATTACAAAGAATACAAAAGTTACAAAACTTTGCAGCACGAGTGGCTGTTGGCAATGTAAGAAAATACGAGCACATCTCTCCTGTTTTAAAAGATCTAGAATGGATAAAGATTAGAGATAAATATGTTTTTGATATATGTACCTTTGTTTTTAATATACTAAGAAACAATCTTCCTGATTGCTTGTATAATTTTTCTACAGTAAGCTCAGTTACCGGGTTAACTACCCGTCAAGGGGAAGATTTATTAGTACGAAGGTCTAAAACTGATATTGGCTCAAGAGATATAAACATTCGTGGACCTCATTTATATAATCAGCTTCCCAGAGAACTAAAAAATGCTGGTTCAGTGTATACTTTTAAATATAATCTTAAGAAGTTACTCTTAAAGGAAGATTTTACTTGTAAATTTTAATAGTACACCCATATTTGAATACCCAATGTACGTTGGAAATAAAGTCTTATTATTATTATTATTATTATTATTATTCATTTTCGCATTTAATTTAATTCCCAATCTCATTTGAGTCATTCAATAACCAAATAAGCACATTACATATGTGAAAACATGAATCATTTTTTACCCTGACCAGGACTTGAACCGAGGACTTATAATTACCAAGTCAAGGCACTACCAGCTACACACCACAGAAGGTTAAAAGGAATCCAACCTTATAGCTTATATCTGCTATACTTAGGAATGAATGCATTCTATCTGAATGCCACTATGTTCATATTACAAATTTCCCAACCTTACTCGTGGCTTCATTTTCGCATTTAATTCAATTCCCAATCTCATTCGGGATATACAATAACCAAATAAGCACATTACATATGTGAAAACATGAATCATATTTTTTTCCCCTGTAATATGAACATAGTGGCATTCAGATAGAATGCGTTCATTCCTAAGTATAGCAGATATAAGCTATAAGGTTGGATTTCTTTTAACCTTCTGTGGTGTGTAGTTGGTAGCGAGTTGACTTAGTAATTATAAGTCCTAGGTTCAAGCCCCGGTCGGGGTAAAAAATGATTCATATATATATATATATATATATATATATATATATATATATATATATATATATATATATATATATATATATATATATATATATATATATATATATATATATATATATATATATATATATATATATATATATTTAATTCAATTCCCAATCTCATTTGGGTCATACAATAACTCGTTATTGTGTGACCCGAATGAGGTTGGGAATGGAATTAAATGCGAAAATAAAGCCACGAGTGAGGTTGGGCAATCTGTAATATGAACATAGTGGCATTCATATAGAATGCTTTCATTCCTAAGTATAGCAAATATAAGCTATAATGCTGGATTCCTTCTAACCTTCTGTGGTGTGTAGTTGGTAGCGCCTTGACTTAGTTATTATAAGTCCTAGGTTCGAGTCCCAGTAGGGGTAAAAAATGATTCATGTTTTCACATATGTAATGTGCTTATTTGGTTATTGTATAACCCGAATGAGATTGGGAATTTAATTAAATGCAAAAATGAAGCCACGAGTGAGGTTGGGGAATCTGTAATATGAACATAGTGACATTCATATAGAATGCTTTCATTCCTAAGTGTAGCACATATAAGCTATAAGGTTGGATTCCTTTTAACCTTTGGTGGTGTGTAATTGGTAGTGCCTTGACTTAGTAATTATAAGTCCTAGGTTCGAGTCCTGGTCGGGGTAAAAAATAATGATTCATGGTTTCACATATGTAATGTGCTTATTTGGTTATTGTATGACCCGAATGAGATTGGGAATTGAATTAAATGCGAAAATGAAGCCACGAGTGAGTATGGGGAATCTGTAATATGAACATAGTGTCATTCATATAGAATGCTTTCATTTCTAATTATGGCACATATAAGCTATAAGGTTGGATTCCTTTTAACCTCCTGTGGTTTGTAGTTGGTAGCACCTTGACTTAGTAATCATAAGTCCTAGGTTTGAGTCCCGGTTGGGGTAAAAAATTATTCATGTTTTCACATATGTAATGTGCTTATTTGGTTATTGTATGACCCGAATGAGATTGTGCATTGAATTAAAAGCGAAAATGAAGCCACGAGTGAGGTTGGGGAATCTATAATATGAACATACTGGCATTCAGATAGAATGCGTTCATTCCTAAGTATAGCAGATATAAGATATTAGGTTGGATTACTTTTAACCTTTTGTGGTGAGTAGTTGGTTGCACCTTGACTTAGTAATTATAAGTCATAGGTTCGAGTCCTGGTCAGGGTAAAACGAAATGATTCATGTTTTCACATATGTAATGTGCTTATTTGGTTATTGTATGACCCGAATGAGATTGGGAATTGAATTAAATGCGAAAATGAAGCCACGAGTGAGGTTGGGGAATCTGTAATATGAACATAGTGGCATTCAGATAGAATGCATTCATTCCTAAGTATAGCAGATATAAGCTATAAGGTTGGATTCCTTTTAACCATCTGTGGTGTGTAGTTGGTAGCGCCTTGACTTAGAAATTATAAGTCCTAGGTTCGAGTCCTGGTCGGGGTAAAAAATAATGATTTATGTTTTCACATATGTAATGTGCTTATTTGGTTATTGTATGACCCGAATGAGATTGGGAATTGAATTAAATGCGAAAATGAAGCCACGAGTGAGGTTAGGGAATCTGTAATAGGAACATACTGGCATTCAGATAGAATGCGTTCATTCCTAAGTATAGACGATATAAGCTATAAGGTTGGATTCCTTTTAACCTTCTGTGGTGTGCAGTTGGTAGCGCCTTGACTATAGTAATTATAAGTCCTAGGTTCGAGTCCCGGTTGGGGTGAAAAATGATTCATGTTTTCACATATGCTAATTTGGTTATTGTATGACCCGAATGAGATTGGGAATTGAATTAAATGCGAAAATGAAGCCACGAATGAGGTTGGGCAATCTGTAATATGAACATACTGGCATTCATATAGAATGCTTTCATTCCTAAGTATAGCACATATAAGCTATAAGGTTGCTTTCCTTTTAACCTTCTGTGGTGTGTAGTTGGTAGCGCCTTGACTTAGTTATTATAAGTCCTAGGTTCGAGTCCTGGTAGGGGTAAAAAGTGATTCATGTTTTCACATATGTAATGTGCTTATTTGGTTATTGTATGACCCGAATAAGATTGGGAATTGAATTAAATGCGAAAATGAAGCCACGAGTGAGGTTGGGGAATCTGTAATATGAACATAGTGTCATTCAGATAGAATGCGTTCATTCCTAAGTATAGCAGATATAAGCTATAAGGTTGGATTCCTTTTAACCTTCTGTGGTGTGTAGTTGGTAGCGCCATGACTTAGTAATTAAAAGTCCTAGGTTCGAGTCCCGGTCGGGGTAAAAAAAATTATTCATGTTTTCACATATGTAATGTGCTTATTTGGTTATTGTATGACCCATATGAGATTGGGAATTGAATTAAATGCAAAAATGAAGCCACGAGTGAGGTTAGGGAATCTGTAATATGAATATAGTGGCATTCAGATAGAATGCGTTCATTCCTAAGTAAAGCAGATATAAGCTATAATGTTGGATTCCTTTTAACCTTCTGTGGTATGTAGTTGGTAGCGCCATGACGTAGTAATTATAACTCCTAGGTACGAGTCCCGGTCAGGGTAAAAATGATTCATGTTTTCACATATGTAATGTGCTTATTTGGTAATTGTATGGCCCGAATGAGATTGGGAATTGAATTAAATGCGAAAATGAAGCCACAAGTGAGGTTGGGGAATCTGTAATATGAACATAGTGGCATTCAGATAGAATGCGTTCATTCCTAAGTATAGCAGATATAAGCTATAAGGTTGGATTCCTTTTAACCTTCTGTGGTGTATAGTTGGTAGCGCCTTGACTTAGTAATTATAAGTCCTAGGTTCAAGTCCCGGTCGGGGTAAAAAAGAATGATTCATGTTTTCACATATGTAATTTGCTTATTTGGTTACTGTATGACCCGAAGGAAATTGGGAATTGAATTAAATGCAAAAATGAAGCCACGAGTGAGGTTGGGGAATCTATAATATGAACATAATGACATTCAGATAGAATGCGTTCATTCCTAAGTATAGCAGATATAAGATATTAGGTTGGATTCCTTTTAACCTTCTGTGGTGAGTAGTTGGTAGCGCCTTGATTTAGTAATTATAAGTCCTATTTTCGAGTCCTGGTCGGAGTAAAAAAAAAATATTCATATTTTCACATATGTAATATGCTTATTTGGTTATTGTATGAGCCGAATGAGATTGGGAATTGAATTAAATGCAAAAATGAAGCCACAGGTGAGGTTGGGGAATCTGTAATATGAACATAGTGGCATTCAGATAGAATGCGTTCATTTCTAAGTATAGCACATATAAGCTATAAGGTTGGATTCCTTTTAACCTTCTAGAATGTGTTCACTCCTAAGTATATAAGCTATAAGGTTGGATTCCTTTTAACCTTCTGTGGTGTGTAGTTTGTAGCGAATTTACTTAGAAATTGTAAGTCCTAGGTTCGAGTCCTGTTTGGGGTAAAAAAATTATTCATGTTTTCACATATGTAATGTGCTTATTTGGTTATTGTATGACACGACTGATATTGAGAATTGAAAAAAATGCGAAAATGAAGCCACGAATGCGGTTGGGGAATCTGTAATATGAGCATAGTGGCATTCAGATAGAATGCATTCATTCCTAAGTATAGCAGATATAAGCTAAAAGGTTGGATTCATTTTAACCTTCTGTGGTGTGTAGTTGGTAGCACCTTGACTTAGTAATTAAAAGTCCTAGGTTCGAGTCCCGGTCGGGGTAAAAAAGAATTATTCATGTTTTCACATATGTAATGTACTTATTTCGTTATTGTATGACCCGAATGAGATTGGGAATTGAATTAAATGCGAAAATGAAGCCATGAGTGAGGTTGGGGAATCTGTAATATGAATATAGTGGCATTCAGATAGAATGCGTTCATTCCTAAGTATAGCAGATGTAAGCTATAAGGTTGGATTCCTTTTAACCTTCTGTGGTGTGTAGTTGGTATCGCCTTGACTTAGTAATTATAAGTCCTAGGTTCGAGTCCTGGTCGGGGTAAAAAAAATGATTCATGTTTTCACATAAGTAATATGCTTATTTGGTTATTGTATGACCCGAATGAGATTGGGAATTGAATTAAATGCAAAATTGAAGCCACGAGTGAGGTTGGGGAATATGTAATATGAATAGAGTGGCATTCAGATAGAATGCATTCATTTTTAAGTATATAAGCTATAAGGTTGTATTCCTTTTAACCTTCTGTGGTGTGTAGTTGGTAGCACCTTGACTTAGAAATTATAAGTCCTAGGTTCGAGTCCCGGTCGGGGTAAAAAAAATTATTCATGTTTTCACATATGTAATGTGCTTATTTGGTTATTGTATGACCCGAATGAGATTGCGAATTGAAGTAAATGCTAAAATGAAGCCACGAGTGAGGTTGGGGAATCTGTAATATGAACATAGTGGCATTCAGATAGAATGCGTTCATTCCTAAGTATAGCAGATATAAGCTATAAGGTTGTATTCCTTTGAACCTTCTAGAATGCGTTCATTCCTAAGTATAAAAGCTATAAGGCTGGATTCCTTTTAACCTTCTGTGGTGTGTAGTTTGTAACGTCTTGACTTAGAAATTATAAGTCCTAGGTTCGAGTCCTGGTCAGGGTAAAACAAAATTATGCATGTTTTCACATATGTAATGTGCTTATTTGGTTATTGTATGACCCGAATACGATTGGGAATTGAATTAAATGCTAAAATGATGCCACGAGTGAGGTTAGGGAATCTGTAATATGAACATAGTGGCATTCAGATAGAATGCGTTCATTCCTAAGTATAGCAGATATAAACTATAAGGTTGGATTCCTTTTAACCTTCTGTGAAGTGTAGTTGGTAGCGCCTTGACTTAGTAATTATAAGTCCTAGTTTCGAGTCCCGGATGGGTAAAAAATTATTCATGTTTTCACATATTTAATGTACTTATTTGGTTATTGTATGACCCGAATAAGATTGGGAAATGAATTAAATGCGAAAGTGATGCCACGAGTGAGGTTGGGGAATCTCTAATATGAACGTACTGGCATTCAGATAGAATGCATTCATTCCTAAGTATAGCAGATATAAGCTATAAGGTTGGATTCCATTTAACCTTCTGTGGCGTGTAGTTGGTAGTGCCTTGACTTAGTAATTATAAGTCCTAGGTTTGAGTCCCAGTTGGGGTAAAAAAAAAATTATTCATGTTTTCACATATGTAATGTGCTTATTTGGTTATTGTATGACCCGAATGAGATTGTGAATTGAATTAAATGCGAAAATGAAGCCACGAGTGAGGTTGGGGAATCTGTAATATGAACATAGTGGCTTTCAGATAGAATGCGTTTATTCCTAAGTATAGCAGATATAAGCTATAAGGTTGGATTCCCTTTAACCTTCTGTGGTGTGTAGTTGGTAGCGCCTTTACTTAGTAATTATAAGTCCTATGTTCGAGTCCCGGTAGGGGTAAAAAAAAATTATTCATGTTTTCACATATGTAATGTGCTTATTTGGTTATTGTGTGACCCGAATGAGATTGTGAATTGAATTAAATGCGAAAATGAAGCCACGAGTGAGGTTGGGGAATCTGTAATATGAACATAGTGGCTTTCAGATAGAATGCGTTCATTCCTAAGTATAGCAGATATAGGCTATAAGGTTGGATTCCTTTTAACCTTCTGTGGTGTGTAGTTGGTAGCGCCTTGACTTAGTTATTATAAGTCCTAGGTTCTAGTCCCGGTTGGGGTAAAAAATAAGATGCATGTTTTCACATATGTAATGTGCTTATTTGGTTTTTGTATGACCCGAATAAGATTGGGAATTGAATTAAATGCGAAAATGAAGCCACGAGTGAGGTTGGGGAATTTGTAATATGAACATAGTGGAATTCAGATAAAATGCGTTCATTCCTAAGTATAGTAGATATAAGCTATAAGGTTGGATTCCTTTTAACCTTCTGTGGTGTGTAGTTGGTAGCGCCTTGACTTAGTAATTATAAGTCCTAGGTTCGAGTCCCGGTCAGGGTAAAAAATTATTCATGTTTTCACATGTGTAATGTGCTTATTTGGTTATTGTATGACCAGAATGAAATTGTGAATTGAATTAAATGCGGAAATGAAGCCACGAGGGAGGTTGGGGAATTTGTAATATGACCATAGTGGCATTCAGACATAATGCATTCATTCCTAAGTATAGCAGATATAGGCTATAAGGTTGGATTCCTTTTAACCTTCTGTGGTGTGTAGTTGGTAGCGCCTTGACTTAGTAATTATAAGTCCTAGGTTCGAGTCCCGGTCGGGGTAAAAAATGATTCATGTTTTCACATATGTAATGTGCTTATTTGTTTAATTTATGACCCGAATGAGATTGGGAATTGAATTAAATGCGAAAATGAAGCCACGAATGAGGTTGGGGAATCTGTAATATGAACATAGTGGCATTCATATAGAATGCGTTCATTCCTAAGTATAGCAGATGTAAGCTATAAGGTTGGATTCCTTTTAACCTTCTGTGGTGTGTAGTTGGTAGTGCCTTGACTTAGTAAGTATAAGTCCTAGGTTCGAGTCCTGGTCGGGGTAAAAAATTATTCATGTTATGTAATGTGCTGATTTGGTTATTGTATGACCCGAATGAGATTGTGAATTGAATTAAATGCGAAAATGAAGCCACGAGTGAGGTTGGGGAATCTGTAATATGAACATTGTGGCATTCAGATAGAATACGTTCATTCCTAAGTATAGCAGATTTAAGCTGTAAGGTTGGATTCCTTTTAACCTTCTTTGGTGTGCAGTTGGTAGTGCCTTGACTATAGCAATTATAGTTCCTAGGTTCGAGTCCCAGTCAGGGTAAAAAATGATTCATGTTTTCACATATATAATGTGCTTATTTGGTTATTGTATGACCCGAATGAGATTGGGAATTGAATTAAATGCGAAAATGAAGCCACGAGGGAGGTTGGGGAATTTGTAATATGAACATAGTGGCATTCAGATAGAATGCATTCATTCCTAAGTATAGCAGATATAAGCTATAAGGTTGGATTCCTTTTAACCTTCTGTGGTGTGTAGTTGGTAGTGCCTTGACTTAGTAATTATAAGTCCTAGGTTCGAGGCCCGGTCGGGGTAAAAAATAATTCATGTTTTCACATGTGTAATATGCTTATTTGGTTATTGTATAACCCGAATGAGATTGGGAATTGAATTAAATGCGAAAATGAAGCCACGAGTAAGGTTGGGGAATCTGTAATATGAACATAGTGCATTCAGATAGAATACGTTCATTCTTATATATAGCAGATATAAGCTATAAGGTTGGATTCATTTTAACCTTCTGTGGTGTGTAGTTGGTAGCGCCTTGACTTAGTAATTATAAGTCCTAGGTTCGAGTCCCGGTCGGGGTAAAATATTATTCATGTTGTCACATATGTAATGTGCTTATTTGGTTATTGTATGACCCGAATGAGATTGTGAATTGAATTAAATGCAAAAATGAAGCTATGAGTGAGGTTGGGGAATCTGTAATATTAACATAGTGGCATTCAGATAGAATGCGTTCATTCCTAAGTATAGAATGCGTTCATTCCTAAGTATAGCAGATATAAGCTATAAGGTTGGATTCCTTTTAACCTTCTGTGGAGTGTAATTGGTAGCACTTGACTTAGCAATAAGACCTAGGTTAAAGTCCCGGTCGGGGTAAAAAATTATTCATGTTTTCACATATGTAATGTGCTTATTTGGTTTTATATATATATATATATATATATATATATATATATATATATATATATATATATATATATATATATATATATATATATATATATATATATATATATATACACCTAGCTCGCTTTTTACGTGTTTTAAAAGTACACAAAATTGGACTAACGCCCCCCAAAAATAGTAGTAAAAAAATGCGAAATATACGAATAACGCACACGTAAAAAATTTGAAAAAAAAATTTAATTTTAGTAAATAAGCGATTGCCTCGGAGGCTCATTTCCGCCATGCTGCCATGTGCTTCGGTGTCTCTTTACCTAGCATAGTGCGTGCATATATCTCTTGTTCTAACTGTGTTTGTGTTTTCAGTCCTTTCATATTTTACAGATTATATACTGTAATATCATGGCCAGTAAACGCCCAGGAAAAGACTGTGGAAGTGCTTTTACTCACAAAAGAGCAAGAAAGGCACTAAGCCTTGAAGTAAAATTGCAAGTGTTGGCCCGTTATGAGCCTGGTGAGAGTACGGTCACCACTAAACGGGCAATGCATCTCAGTGAAAGCACGCTGCGCGTTATCCGTGAAAATGCGGAAAAAATAAAGAAAAGTGCGAAAGCTTGTGTTAGTTTAACTGCGGCTAAGTCTTCATATGCGCGATCGGATATTATGGAGAGAATTGAAAAAATGCTAAGTATGTGGATGAGCATTTAGAACAAACAGCAAACAAACTTGCCATATAATATCGTCAGGGAAAAATTGTGTGAGAGCGCATCAGCTGATACGGAGGCGGCAAAACGTTTGCAGATAGAGGTTCGTTCTCTCGCATCCTCCTCCTCTTCTACTGATAAAGTTACGTGCTCACCACCACCATGCACGTCCCAGTGTATGCCTGTTGCCCACCGCATAATATAGTATGTTAATTTGCTTGCTGTACAGTAAAGCTGAATATCTTTTGTACTCTTAACTACAGTATTTGTTTTTCAATAAAAATAGCCACATGTCTTTCTGCTTTGTTATGAACTTGTAAAATATGTTTTACTTATCGTATATCTTTGGCATAGTGTGTCTATGTACGGTTGTGAAAAATATCTATGCCCATTATCATAGTTTCTTATGGAAAATGACTCGTTACACTATGCGATTTTTACATTATGCGTCACTTCTGAGAACTGGGTGTGTATATATATATATATATATATATATATATATATATATATATATATATATATATATATATATATATATATATATATATATATATATATATATATATATACAGTAATCCCTCGTTTATCGCGGGGGGTTCGGTTCCGGGACCGGCCGCGATAGGTGAATTTGCGCGAAGTAGGAACACCTTAAAAAAAATATATATATATTATTATTATTATTTTTTTTTTAAGATGATTATGACACCAGGAGGGCCCAAAAATGATAAAATAAAACAGCCTTTATCAGGCTGTAAAGAGAAACAGAGATGGAGAGAGTAATGACCTGTCAGATGTGAAGGGATCATAAAAGATGTGTAATGAATATCTAGCTCTCTGCTGGGTTTTAATATACCTCTGCATTATTTTCATGATGTCTATTCCAAAAATTCTCCTGAGATCTTATTATTATTATTATTATTACTACTATTATTATTATTATTATTATTATTTTTAACAATAATTTTCCTTTGATGATGATTGTGGAGATTATTATTATTATTAATATAATTATTATTACGAATTTGTAATTAAACCATTATTTTTACAATAAATAATGTAGTTTTGTTTGAATGAACAAGAGTTAATTAAAGATCTCTCTCTCTCTCTCTCTCTCTCTCTCTCTCTCTCTCTCTCTCTCTCTCTCTCTCTCTCTCTCTCTCTCCAACAATCTATTCTACCCAACCCCCCACACTCTCTTTGTCCCAGCCAACTAGAGAGGGGCACTGCACACAGTTATTAAAGTAAATAAACCAACAGATGTACAAACAATGATGAGCCCTTAATAATAATAATAATAAAAATAATAATAATAATAATTATTATAAAAATAGTGATGATAATAATCTCCACAATCATCATCAAAGGAAAATTATTGTTGCCAATAATAATAATGATAATAAAAATAATAATAATAATAATAATAATAATAATAATAATAATATCTAAGGAGAATTAATGGAATAGACATCATGAAAGTAATGCAGAGGTATATTAAAACCGAGCAGAGAGCTCGATATTCATTACACATCTTTTATAATCCCTTCACATCTGACAGGTCATTACACTCTACATCTATGTTTCTCTTTACAGCCTGATAAAGGCTGTTTTATTTTATCATTTTTTTCGCCCATCCTGGTGTCACAATACTCTTTTTTTTTTCTTTTTTTTTAATCCGCGATACAGTGAATCCGCGATAGGTAAACCGCGAAATAGCGAGGGATTACTATATATATATATATATATATATATATATATATATATATATATATATATATATATATATATATATATATATATATATATATATACACACAGTGATCCTTCGCTGGATCGCGTTTCTTGGCTCGCGTTTTCACTGTACCACGGGTTTTTTTGGCAAATTATTTGTTTTTGGGGGGGGGTATATGCCAAAATATTAAAATATTAAAAAAATAAAAATTTTCATTATTTTCATATTTT
The DNA here is from genome assembly GCA_037179515.1 of Halocaridina rubra. Lineage (NCBI taxonomy): Eukaryota > Metazoa > Arthropoda > Malacostraca > Decapoda > Atyidae > Halocaridina > Halocaridina rubra. The sequence goes on along the minus strand of JAXCGZ010015649.1, from coordinate 36,635 downwards.
TATTGAAAAAAAAACATATTTCATTATCCAATTGATAAAAAAAATTTATTTCCCAGCCTACGAATAAGAAAACAGTGAAAAATAGTAAAAAACATAAATTTAGATATACGTACGTACAGTATAACTCACAGTATTGCATCATGCGAAACAGTGTCCGATAGCGTACAATGTATTGGAGTCGCAGCTACGTGAGCTAGCATATATATTTATATTTCCAGTAGTTTCATGATTTTATTGATAAAAAAAACGTATTTCTTAGCCCAAGAATAATAAAATAGTAAAAAATAGTAAAAAACATAAATACTAACAGTATTGCACCACGTAAAATACGATACCGGTATCAGCGTTTCGGAAAACGCAAAGGTTCTCACCTACGTGACCTAGTGAATATTAAAATTTTCATTATTTTATTGATAAAACAAGTATTTCCTAGCCTAAGAATAATAAAACAGTAAAAAATAGTAAAAAACATAAATACAGTACTAACAGTATTGCACCATGTAAAATACGATACCGGTATCACGTTTCGGAAAACGCAAAGGCTCTCACCTACATGACCTAGTGAATATTAAAATTTTCATTATTTTATTGATAAAACAAGTATTTCCTAGCCTAAGAATAATAAAACAGTAAAAAATAATAAAAAACATAAATACTAACAATATTGCACCATGTAAAATACGATACCGCTATCAGCGTTTCGGAAAATGAAAAGGCTCTCACCTACGTTGCATGCTGTTATTTATAAAGTAAAGGGTGTTTTTTTAACAGTGCAGGGAGGTTTTATACAGTACGTAAATGTAAAAATAATTGTAAAATACCTATGTACATGAGTATGTCACGTCATCATCACCTCATTCACGGTAAGTTTTCCTATCACTTTCATAAAAATTTACGTTGCTTGCTGTTATTTATAAAGTAAAGGGTGTTTTTTTAACAGTGCAGGGAGGGTTTATACAGTACGTAAATGTAAAAATAATTGTAAAATACCTATGTACATAAGTATGTCATGTAATTACCACTTCATTCACCGTAATTTTATCTATCACTTTCATATAAATTTACTTTGCATGCTGTTATATATGAAGTAACGGGTGGTTTGTTAACAGTACAGGGAGGGTTTATACAGTGTAAATGTAAAAATAAATTAAAATATCTATGTACATATAGGCTGATCCTACTCCGCGATTTTCTTGTCTCGTGCCGGGTCCCGGAACCGAACCCTCGCGATAATGGAAGGAACACTATATATATATATATATATATATATATATATATATATATATATATATATATATATATATATATATATATATATATATATATATATATATATATATATATATATATATATATATATATATATATATATATATATATATACAGGGGATCCCCATAGAGCATCAATTCGATTTTACGTCAGAGGGCACTAAGTAATTAATGAATTATTAATAAATTAAATTTTCGACCTACCTGGCTGGTGCGGTAAATTCAAACTACAAGCCAAAACATTTTGTGAGTGCAGCGAATGAATGCACAGCTGTATTCGTATTTATCAAGTTAATGGCTTTATTTATTTGTTTATATATTTGGTTACAATGAAGGATTATATGGAATTAAAAAAAAAAGCAAACACAGCTGTAAATACGATTTTATTTGAAATAATCACGAATACACAGCTAACAGCACAGCTGTAGTAGTATTTATCAAGTTAATGGCACTATTTATTTATTTGTTTATATATTTGGTTATATTGAAGGATGATATTGAATTAAAAAAAGAAAGCTGTAAATACGATGACGTATAGCTTTTAGCTATTCCACCGTATGCCGCCACTGTCATATGGGTTTCTTTTATCCCAGCGTAAGCCACCACTGACGTATGAGTTTTGGACTTCCACTTGAACTCACACTTTATAAGATGACTGGGTTACTGACGTAAGGCTTTTATGATTATCCCCTTCTAATGGCACCACTGCCGTAGGGGTTTTTCCTCCTACGTTTATAGTTACTTTAATTATTATGGTAGCGTGGTCACAAGTTAATAAATGCTAGTGCCTGAAGGGTACGAGGTAAGAATGGACACGCAGTGAATCCTTTACTTATATTTATTCTAGAGTACAACACAACTTCGACGCTTCAATGCCCCTATGCCTCAAATGGCCCAATGGCCCAATGGCCCAATGGCCCAATGGCCTAATGGCCCCCACCCTATGACTAACACAAACTAGGATCTATTCGTGCCCCTGGCTATATCTAACTAAGTGTCTCTGCCCTGGGTGGCTCTTTAAATACCCCCAGGGGCAGGGCGTGGCTTAACATCCAATTCTCCAATGAAATCAGTCAGATCTAATCCTAGCAAATCAGCGCCAGGTTCAAAGTGGAATCCCACCTACTTCCGGGGAGAAGTTATTGGGCATTTCTCCTGGGCAGGTTCCTTCGTACGAAACACAAGTTTATGTATGTTGTGGTTTAGGAAATGGCTAACTTCCTGTCCTTTCTCGCCCTTCTCGATGCCAGGTCCATAAGTCTCACGGTTCCGGTCATATATTTCCCTGGCACTTTCTACAAACATTGTAATAAAATATCCGTGCCCTCGACCAACCGTTTCCGCTCCGGAAGTCATACGACATCCCTCCCAACCAAAACTGAAATATCTCTTATTTCAGTCGAAGCATGGACTAGTTTTTCCGGGAGCTTTTGGACATATCCTAGCTAACATTAGTTTACAATAGAAATGGGGCCGAATTATTTAAGCTATTTTCTAAGAATTCCTATACAAATTACACAAACATAACATGTAGAGAGTACTTTTACAGACAACTAGAGCATGCAGGGTCTATGTCCTTGTTGTAAATCTGAAATACAAACATATTCTTATATCTGAAAACAACATAATTCCAGTGTGAAACTAATATTAAACATTAATTAAGATCAAAAAGTCAGTTTAAATCAAAACATTAATTTATCTACTTCTCTCGTTTTAAAAGGCAAAATTGAGTTAATTACAGTAGGACTATGACTCATTTAGAACATTAGCAAACAATTAAGTAGAGTATTAGCTTGTATAAACATGTAAAATGCAATGGACTATAACATCAACAGTAATTTTCTATAAGAGACCCTACCTTCATAAATTCTATTCCTATCATTATTAGGGGCATTGATTTGTCTTAAAATTAAGCCTTAAAAACTACTCCTGAAACAAAACATGTTTGACTGTGTGTAAAGTCAAAATATTTATCGGTTTTTATATGCAATTACTATTCAGAGACCATTTAACATAAAAACTCAATGAATCTAAGGATTAAATCATAATTCAAATAATAAGAATGCTAAAACAAAACACTAATATTATTTAAGCAGAAAATAACTTATTAGTCTTAGTTCTCATCATACACTTTATCAATGGCACTTACTCAACACTATATTTAAGGGAGACTCTGAGTTTGCGCTTAAAATTTTCTCAAAGCTAGCAAAACAAAAAAATAAACGTAAAAATAAAAATATTTTGTCTTCCCATTTTTTTCTTTTTTAAAATACCCTTTTTTCTCTTTTCACTAAAGTTCGGACATGTATAGGGATCATTTTTTTCTTTCTCATTTACGTGGCTTTTAAAGGTATTATTTAAAATATTTTAAAATATTTCTGCGTTTCTTTTCCTCTCTTTTTACTACCGTTATGACTCGTAGGGGGATCTCCTTGTTTCTGGGATTTCATCAAGATTACCTGGGGGTTTTAAAGTAGTTTAAAATTTTTATTCTTTTAGGACTGTCCTCTCCCTGTCTTAGGACGACTTTTAAATTTCTCTGTCTCGGACGACTTTCGTTTTCTGTCTAGGACGACTTTCGTTCTCTGTCTAGGACGACTTTCGTTTTCTGTCTAGGACGACTTTCGTTTTCTGTCTAGGACGACTTTCGTTCTCTGTCTAGGACGACTTTCGTTTTCTGTCCCTTGCTCATGAATTCTTGCTAGGTGCGATTCCCCGGTCTCTCACGGCGGACTCTTACGCTTTCCAATCCCCCGCCCGTCCTCGCTACAGGCCCAGGTTTGTTGCCATCACCCTGTTTCTCGGTTGGGCACAACAAAAAGGACCAGGAAGGGGCCCCACACCTCGCGAATCCTTCCAGCCTGGCTTGCTCGTCCTGCCCTCGACCGATCTTGACTAAGACCTCCCACGCAGGAGACCTGCAGCGTCACAGCGTTACTAGTTCTGTACGGTCCTCTCACACGTACCTTCGAAGTAGAATGCGGGATGAAAGTTTGAACCTATGTCACTACTACAGTACAAGGAAGGTTCCCTATGACTTCAGGGTACCAACATTGGCCACACGTTGGTAATCGAGGCTATACTTTGCCTCCCCTGCAACTGCAAGTGATTGCAACCTCTATTCAATGGGCATTAGGGACTTGTCTGACGGACAAAATCTAAAGACTTTTAGAACTTGCAGGTCGGGGCTGCCTAGGAATAGGGTGGTGATGGAAGGTATGTGTCTACACAACTAGATTATTACTCCAAGATACTTAGGACTTAGCAACTGCTACATAGCATTACTCTACTATAAATGTCAAAAAGAACAATCATTAAATGCTGAGAAAAGCCACTAAAGAAACATTCTTATTAGCGGTGGCTACAGTAACATCAAGTATGAATTCAGATAAAAGATACAAATCATCAAGTTACTGCTGATTTTATTTCAAAAATAATACTTAGCAACAGGCCATTGAGAGATAGCAACGATATCAGTCAACACAATAACATTACTAATAATCATGATCTAAAAATAAGAATAATAAACAATAAAAATAAATATACTAAATCAAAAATATCAATATATATACAATGGAGACTGGCATTCAGAAGTAAGAACAGAGTTCTATACTTATTTTTTCATAGTGATGCTTATTCTAACACAGTCTCCTTTAATATTCAAATTCCTGCTGTCGTAATCAATGTATATATATATCGCATAAGTGGCAACTTGCTGGCTCCACAATTTGTCAATGGGAGTTCTATCTATTCTCTAAACAGTTGCGACATGTGGCAAAAATATTTTAGGCAAATGGCGGTACTACCGATATCTTATCAGTATTTATGCAATAACAGCATGCAATAATCTATCAACTGAAATAAGATGTAAGCATAATTATCGCCTAGCTTCGCTGGAAAAAATCACACACAAAAAAAATCAAAGACGGCTACATTCTTTTAGCATCGAACGGAGCCTCTGTCAGGCTCAGAGTCGAGTGAAAGGTAAGAGAGAGAGAGAGAGAGAGAGAGAGAGAGAGAGAGAGAGAGAGAGAGAGAGAGAGACTGACTGGGCAACCGCGAAATACGTTGCGGTCTTCACTCACAAGTCAGCTGAGATGGGCCTCTTCCTTTTAACTTGTACTGAAAATAAAAAGTGTCGCAGGGTATCTCTAATAATAATAAATAAACAAATGAACGTGAACAACGTTAGCAATGACTATCGATAGAGTCTTACGTTTATTGTCAGCGGCTATTCTCATTTCCTCATTAATAAAACAAAAGCAAAAAGAACTTAGTGTACAACTGCAGAACTGTCGAAGCATAAATCCATTCCTCTCTGTTTAATCTTGATAAGGACTTTACTGTAACGGCATACACATCCTTGTCTATAATGACAATCTCTCTCTTTTCATGCTATAAATCAGAGGGTTAAGTCGAAGCGCACCCACTCTGATTAAAATCATATGAGACACTATCCCTACTACTATCAACAAAAGTACAAATATCCTTTTCGCAACAACTTCTTAAAAAGGACTTAAGTGTCATTAATTTTAACTTTAAAACTCAGCAAATAATCTCTAATAATCTCAATTATCTTTAATTAGCCCGATTGTAATCTAAAATTCATGAAAATGCTAGGGATTAACCATGGTTATCTCTGGATAATCTTTTCAGAATCCTTTAAGTAAGATTTTAAAGATTTCTTCAATACAAAAAGAACTATAACAAAAACGGGTATCTAAGAATATAAAAAGTCTATCTCTGTGTATGCAATAATAAAAACAAAAGTATATTTCATTATCAACAGTAAAGAATGCATTTTGCTTAAACTTCAAAATCTCGTACGGAGTTGTACATAAACATTTCAAACATAAAATATATATCTTCTTTTACTATCTCGAATTTGACTTATATCTGCTCTCTCAAATACGGGATACAGCTGTGTAACATTCTTGTTGTCATTTCGTGTCAGCTCTCACTCTTTCTTTATGACCAAGCCGAAATAATTTTGATAAAACATTATCATGGCTAAAACTCGCAAAGTTTTACTTTATCAATCTAACACATCTCTTCAGACAAATAATGTATATACTGCAGCTAGCAAAGAAAATAAAGAATCATTCATAGATTCACGTCCTTTATCACGTAACACCTATCTTGGAATCTCTCGGAAACCGAATAATAATCTCAACGGCGGAGTAGGGGACAAAACAAAAATAAAACAAACTCGGCATTTCAACCATATCTGGGCAGGTGGAGAATTACGTTCTCATCCATATCTCTCACTAGATATTGCAACAGCGCATCACCTCCCATAAATACACTCCGATATGGCATGCAGAAGGACCTGGCGGAGCAGGGGAACGATCCTCGCAGACTCCCCAATCATGCTTCCTAACGGTGCTTTCCGCGATTTCACCCCCTAGAGCAACCCTCCCATTATGGCAGCGGTGGGATCGGGTTTTCCTTCTTCTCTTCGCGTAAAATCGTCGAATCGCCGTCTTCTTGGTCGGATCCGGCAACTTATACCTCTTGTAATGGGCATTTTCACTCAATGCTCCGGTCACACTTCGGCTTACTAAGAAATATCTCAGAAATAGTTCCTTCAACGTTTTATAACATTCTCTATTTGAGCACTCGTCACTTCTCATCCGCAGACCCAAGTATTTCAGGAAGTCGGTCGCGGGAATTATGGACGGACATTCACTGTCTTTTATATTTGCGCCGTCGAGGTATAAAAATGAATTCTTGACTCGAGGCGTCTTTACAACCAGGGCACAGGGTGGGGGCTTGGCCGGCTGCGTTCCCGGTGTCACCACGGGGTTCGGAGCGGCAGGCTGTTCGTCGATGTTTGAGGCGTCGGCGTCGGCCAAGTTCTTTCTCGACGGAGCGGCGTCGGCGCGTGCTTGTAGGCGCCGCACTTGCTCCTCCAGTTCGAGAATTCTCCGGTGTTTGGCCTCGTCACTCATTTCTTGAATTGGGAGATGTTGGGTTTCTGCTTTTGCCATTCTTATTTTCTTTTCTTTGCACTGGTTTCTTCTGATATGAGAGTCTCTTTGTATGTATTCCAGGCGTGATGATCCGTACCGCACTGCCACCACTGACGTATAGCTTTTAGCTATTCCACCGTATGCCGCCACTGTCATATGGGTTTCTTTTATCCCAGCGTAAGCCACCACTGACGTATGAGTTTTGGACTTCCACTTGAACTCACACTTTATAAGATGACTGGGTTACTGACGTAAGGCTTTTATGATTATCCCCTTCTAATGGCACCACTGCCGTAGGGGTTTTTCCTCCTACGTTTATAGTTACTTTAATTATTATGGTAGCGTGGTCACAAGTTAATAAATGCTAGTGCCTGAAGGGTACGAGGTAAGAATGGACACGCAGTGAATCCTTTACTTATATTTATTCTAGAGTACAACACAACTTCGACGCTTCAATGCCCCTATGCCTCAAATGGCCCAATGGCCCAATGGCCCAATGGCCCAATGGCCTAATGGCCCCCACCCTATGACTAACACAAACTAGGATCTATTCGTGCCCCTGGCTATATCTAACTAAGTGTCTCTGCCCTGGGTGGCTCTTTAAATACCCCCAGGGGCAGGGCGTGGCTTAACATCCAATTCTCCAATGAAATCAGTCAGATCTAATCCTAGCAAATCAGCGCCAGGTTCAAAGTGGAATCCCACCTACTTCCGGGGAGAAGTTATTGGGCATTTCTCCTGGGCAGGTTCCTTCGTACGAAACACAAGTTTATGTATGTTGTGGTTTAGGAAATGGCTAACTTCCTGTCCTTTCTCGCCCTTCTCGATGCCAGGTCCATAAGTCTCACGGTTCCGGTCATATATTTCCCTGGCACTTTCTACAAACATTGTAATAAAATATCCGTGCCCTCGACCAACCGTTTCCGCTCCGGAAGTCATACGACAACGATTTTATTCAGAATACACACGAATACACAGCTCTCTTTGTATTTATCAAATTAATGGGTTTATTTATTTACTTGTTTATATATTTGGTTATATTAAAGGATTATATTGAATTAAAAAAACACAAACACATAGCTGTAAATATGATTTTATTCGAAATACACATGAATACACAGCTAGCAGCACAGCTGTATTTGTATATATTTAGCTAATGGCTTTATTTGTTTACATATTTGGTTATATTGAATTTAAAATTTAAACAAACACATAGCAGTTAATACAATTTTATTCAAAATAATTTGTTGAGCGTCATGTAAGAGAAGAAGCACAGCTCAGTTTACTCTCACCAGCCATATTGAGTCTCGTTTTCGTCTGCTCTCTTGTTCCATTCACTCGTTACTGATATTACTATGTTTCCCAAGCATAGTAGTGATAGTTAAGAAAAGAAAACCATCACCATGGAAATTAAATCTGAAATAGTAAACCTGTATGAAGAGGGAGTGAAAGTAAAGAGTTTGTGGTCAGTAGGGGTTGGTTTAATCATTTTAGGAGTCGTGCTAATTTACATAACCTATGGGTGAAAGGTGAAACTGCTAGCTTGTGGTGATGAGAAAGCAGCAAAAGAGTTTCCCAGTCTGTAAGCAGCAATAATTAGGGAAGAGGGCTACCAGCCCTTGCAATACCATTTTCCACTTATAAGTAAATAAACAAATAAGTAAGAGGGTAATATATACACTTACAGTGAACAGAAATATAGCTAGCAAGTGAACAGATAATAATAATAATAATAATAATAATAATAATAGTAATGATAATAACAATAGTAGTAATACTAAACTTAATGATAATAATACAGTGATAATAATGATACTAAAGTAGATCAATAACAATAAATTTTGCATTAAGATACCTTAAATGGAAATATGAGAGTAAAGGTAAAACACATTGTACTGTAGTTTTGTATTACTGTAGTGCTTTAATATTTTATATTTAGTGTACTGTACATGTAGTGTAGTTTTACTATATCGTACAATAAGAACTTAGATTACTGCCCTAGATTATGTACTGTATGTTCTTTTGCCTCTCCAGACTCACCTGCCCAAATCTTCTTAGACCCAGGTTCGAATTATAGGAGTGTTCTGACTTAAGTCGAAATCCACTTTAAGTCAGCTGACAGGAATGTAACCTTGACGTAAAGTGAGGACCCCCTGTATATATTTATATACATTGGTGACCCCATCTCACGAATTTAATCCATTCCCCCCCCAAAAAAAAGGCGTTTATGGGTTGGCGTCACCACTGTATATATATATATATATATATATATATATATATATATATATATATATATATATATATATATATATATATATATATATATATATATATATATATATATATATATATATATATATATATATATATATATATATATATCTTGGCTGTTTCCCCCTTTAATTGGGGGGTAGCCGACATCAAGATAGGAAAACAAATAGGGGGATTACTTTGCTCTATGGGCAATGACGAGGGAGCTAGTGACCGTTCAGATGGCACTGCTGGAGTGCCACAGCCCATCCTCCCGACTCTTCCACAACCTGTGTCGCTTCACAACTGCCAAGTCCTCCTACTGCCCCTACCACAGGGCTACCTCTGTAAGATGCAGCCCCGTGGTAACAGCAGATGCCCATCAGAGCTGCGTCACAATCGCTCGCCACTCATTCCTATTACTAGCACGCTCGCTTGCTTCCCTTACATCCATCCTCCTATCATTCAGGGCTCTCCTTACTCCAACCATCCACCCAAACCTAGGCCTCCCTCTAGTATTTCTCCCATCAACTCTCGCATTCATCACCTTTTTCAGCAGCCTTCCATCATCCATCCTCTCCACATGGCCAAATCATCTCAGAACATTCATATCTGTTCTGGCTGCAATTTCTCTCCTCACACCCATTCTTGCTCTCACCACTTCATTCCTAACCCTATCCAATCGAGATACACCAATCATACTCCTCAGGCATTTCATCTCAAACACATTTAGTTTCCGTCTCTTACTTACTTTCATACCCCATAACTCTGATCCATACATCAGAGTTGGCACAACCACTTTCTCATACAAAACTTTCTTAACATTCATTTCCAACCCTCTATTCTTCATCACTCCTTTCAATGCACCCAACACTTCACATCCTTCATTCACTCTGTGACACACATCTGCTTCCACTCCACCATTTGCAGTTATAACCGAGCCTAAATACTTAAACTGATTAACCTCCTCAAGTGTCTCTCCATTCAACATAACATTCAATCCAGCGCCATCCTCATTTCTTGTACACCTCATAATCTTACTCTTTCCCTCATTCACTCGCAACTTCCTTCTCTCACACGCCATTCCAAATTCTGACACTAACTGACACAGCTTTTCCTCTGAATCTGCCACCACCACAGTATCATCTGCAAACAGCAACTGATTCAGCTCCCACTCGTTATCATCCCCATCTACCATCCTCAAACCTCGACCACGCACTCGCTCATTCACCTCTCTTACTACTCCATCAATATACAAATTGAACAGCCATGGTGACATCACACATCCCTGTCTCAGTCCCACACTCACTGGAAACCACTCACTCACTTCATTCCCTACCCTAACACAAGCTCTACTTCCCTCATACAAACTCTTCACTGCATACAACAATTTACCATTAATTCCATATAATCTCAAAACATTCCACATAGCCTCTCTATCAACTCTATCATATGCTTTCTCCAGATCCTAAAATGCAAAATACACATCCTTACCCTTTGCTAAATATTTCTCACATAACTGCCTAACTACAAAAATCTGATCTATACAACCTCTACCTATCCTAAAACCACTGCACATCCGCGATCACATATTCTGTCTTATCCCTAATCCTATTAACCAGTATCCTACCATACACTTTTCCTACCACACTCAACAAACTTATACCCCTAAAATTACTGCATTCATACATAACTCCCTTACCTTTGTATAGGGGCACTATACAGGCAGTCACCCATTCCACTGGCACCAATGACAACATAAAGCATATATTAAACACTCTCACTAACCATTCCAATGCAGTCACACCCCCTTCTTTCAACATCTCCGCTCTCACACCATCCAATCCAGGTGCTTAACCTGCTTTCGCTTCATACAATGCCCTTTTCACCTCCTCTCTTGTAATCTCTCTCTCATTTTCATCTCCCATTACTGGCCCTTGAACCCCTCCCACTGCCACTATAGCTGCCTCTCTATCTTCCTCAACATTCAGCAAGCACTCAAAATATTCTGCCCATCTTTTCCTTGCATCGTTCCCTCTTAACACCTGTCCATTCACATCTTTCACTGTCTCTTACATCCTTGATCCACCCTTCCTTACTCTCTTCACTTCTTTCCAAAACTTCTTTTTATTCTCCTCATATGACCTACTAAAATCCTGTCCCCACTTAACATTTGCCAACCTCTTCTCTTCCTCTACCTTCCGCTTGGTTTCCACATTTTTCTCCCTATATCTTTCATACTTCTCCCTACTTTTACACTGCAGCCATTCCTCAAAAGCCCTCTTTTTCCCTTCCACCTTCATTTTCACCCCTTCATTCCACCACTCGCTGCCCCTCCTCATGCCACCTCCAACTAACCTCTTTCCACACACATCACTTGCATGTCCCACAAAACATTCTTTCATCAACCCCCATTCTTCCCCTAACTCCCCAACTTCTCTTTCTTTTACCCTGTCATATGCCACTCTCAACCTGTCCTGATATTCCTCTCTTCTCTGGCTTTTTCAACTCTTCCACCTTCACTATTTCCCTTCTACATCCCCACACACTATTTCTCCACTCTTTTGCTACTACCACCTTTGCTGCAACCAAAAAATGATCAGACATCCCAGCAGCCACACCCCTGAATGCATGTACATCTTTCACTCTACCAACCATGCTCTTTGCTACCAACACATAATCCATCAATGCTCTTTCTTTCACTCTTCCATTTGCCACTCTCATCCATTTATACTTATTTATTAACTTCTTGAATAAACTATTACCTATCACCAACTCTTGCTCCACGCACATATCTAACAGTCTCTCGCCACTCTCATTCCCACCTGGTACCCCATACTTTCCTACAACACCTTCTATCTCTCCATCACCCACTCTGGCATTCAAGTCACCCAACACAACTACATAGTTCCTTCTACTCAGACCATCCACACATCTAGTTAACTCATTCCAGAATTCATCCCGCTCTTCCTCACTTCTCTCACATCCTGGCCCATACGCACTAACAAAAGCCCAACATTCCCTTCCTATCCTAGCCCTAACCCACATCAGCCTAGATGACACTTCTTTCCATTCCACTACCTGATTTACCATCCATTCACTCATGAATAATGCCACACCTTCTCTCGCTCTCCCCCTTTCAACCCCAGACACCCAACCCGTCACATCACCAATGCCACTTCTCCTTTTCCTTTCATCTTCGTCTCACACAATTCCAATACATCCATCCTCCTCCTACCAAACATATATCCAATCTCACATCTTTTGCTCTCTATCGTACTACAACCACGCACATTTAGACACCCCAAAACTAGAGTTTGGGGAGAAGTTATTCTCCCCTCTACTCCCCTTCTTCTTTGACGTCTCGCAGGAGGTTGATACAAGGGGGGGGATTCCTAGTCCCCCCACCCCGTCCACTTTTAGTCGCCTTTTACAACACGCAGGGAATACGGTGAGGCTATTCTTTGATGTTTTGCCCGCCCCACAGGGCACTGCCCGCCCCACAGGGCACTGCCCACCCCACAGGGCACATGCCCAACCCACGAATTTAATCCATTCCCCCCCAAAAAAGGCATTCATGGGTTGGCGTCACCACTGTATATATATATATATATATATATATATATATATATATATATATATATATATATATATATATATATATATAAAGAATAGCTCCAGCATATTCCCTGCGTGTCATAAGAGGCAACTGAAAGGGACGGGGCGAGGGGACTGGGAATCCCCTCCCTTGTATAAATTCCTCAGAAACAACAAGGAAGGGGAGTTGTCGGGAGATTGACCTCTCCTCATACTCTAGTTTTGGGGTGTTTGAATGTCTGTGGTTGTAGTACGATAGGGAGCAATAGGTGCGAGATTGGATATATGTTTGTTAGGATGGGAATAGATGTATTGGCCCTGTGTGAGACAAAGATAAAAGGAAAAGAAGTGGCTTTTGGTGAGGTGACAGGGAGAGTGTTCGGGGTTGAAAGGGGAAGAGCGAGAGAGGGGGTGGCACTATTGTTGAGTGAATGGATGTTAAATAAGGTTGTGGAATGGAAAGAAGTGTCCTCTAGGCTGATGTTGGTAAGGGTTAGGATGACTAGAGAATGTTGAGCGTTTGTTAGTGCATATTGGCCGGGCCGTGAGAGAAGTGAGGAAGAGCGGAATGAATTCTGGAATGAGTTAACTAGGTGTGTGGATGGTCTGAGTACAAGGAACTATGTAGTTGTGCTGGGTGACTTGAATGCTAGAGTGGGTGATGAAGAGGTAGAGGGTGTTGTTGGAAAGTATGGGGTACCAGGTGAAATGAGAAAGGTGAGAGACTGTTAGATATGTGTGTGGAGCAAGAGTTGGTATTAGGTAATACCTTCTTAGAATAGAAATGGATAAATAAGTATACATGGATAAGAGTGGCAAATGGAAGACTGATAGAAAGAGCATTGATGGCTTATGTATAGATAACAAAGAGAGTGATCGGTAGATTGAAAGATGTGCATGTGTTCAGGGGCGTGGCTGCTGGTATATCTGATCACCTACTGGTTGAAGTGAAAGAGTGGGGAAATAGTGTGGGAGGATGTAGGAGGGAAGAAGTGAAAGTGTAAAAATTGAAAAAGAAAGAGAAAAAGGAGTATCAGGAAAGGTTGGAAGTGGCTTATTAGAGGGTGAAAGAAAGAGAAGCTGGAGAGTTAGAGGAAGAATGGGGGTTGATGAAAGAAAATTTTGTGACATGCAAGTGAGGTTTGTGGAAAGAGGTATGCTGGAGGTTGCATGAGGAAGGGCAGTGAGTGGTGGAATGAAAGGGTGAAAATGAAATTGGAGGAGAAAAAGAGGGCATTTGAGGAATGGCTGCAGTGTAACATATGGAGGAGTATGAAAGATATAGAGAGAAAAATGTGGAAAGCAAGCGGTAAGTGAATGAAGCAAACAGGATGTCAAATTTTAAATGGGGTCAGGATTTTGATAGGTCTTATGAGGAGAATTAAAAGACGTTTTGGAAAGAAGCAAAGAGAGTCAGGAAGGGTGGATCAAGGATGGAAAAGGCAATAAAAGATGTGAATGGACTGTTGTTAAAAGGAAACAACGCGAGAAAGCGATGGGCTGAATATATTGAGGAGTTGCTGAATGTACAGGAGGATAGAGAGGCAGATATAGTAGTAGTAGGGGGAGTTCAAGTTCCAGTAATGGGAGAGGAGAATGAGAGAGGGATTACAAGAGAGGAGGTAAAGAGGGCATTGAATGAAACAAAATCAGGTAAAGCACCTGGAATGGATGGTGTAAGAGCAGAAATGTTTAAAGAGAGGGGTGTAACTCTATTGGAATGGTTGGTGAGTGTGTATAATATATGTTTTATATTGTCAGTAATGCCAGTTGACTAAGTAATTGCATGTATAGTGCCACTATACATGCAATTAGGGGTATAAGTTTGTGGAGTGTGGTAGATAAGATTAGGAATAAAACAGATGTTATTGCAGAAGTACAGAGTGGTTTTAGGAGAGGTAGAGGATGTACAGATCAAATTTTTATAGTTAGGCAGATATGTGAGAAGTAGTTGGCAAAACGTAAGGATGTGTATTTTGCATTTTTGGATCTGGAGAAAGCGTATGATAGAGTTAATAGAGTTGCAATGTGGCATGTTTTGAGATTATATGGAACTGGTGGTAGATTGTTACGAGCAGTGAAGAGTTTATATGTGGGCAGTAAAGCTTGTGCTAGGGTGGGGAATGAAGTGAGTGGTTTGCAGTGAGAGTGGGGTTGAGACAGAGATGTGTGATGTCACCGTGGCTGTTCAATTTGTGTATGGATGGAGTGGTAAGAGATGTAAATGCTGGAGTACTTGGTAGCCCATTGAAGCTTGTAGATGGGAATGAAAATGAGTGGGAGTTGAATCAGTTGCTGTTTGCAGATGATATTGTGGTGGTGGCAGACTCTGAGAGTAAGCTGTGTCAGTTAGTGTCAGAATTTGGAAGGGTGTGTGAGAGAAGAAAGTTACAAGTGAATGTCACTGAGCTTCCATATCATCCATATCCTCGGCAGTCAATTCCTACGTGTGGGAAGCAAGCAGGGTATCCACGTCCTTCTCATCAGTGCCGGAGAATCCCACACGCTGTGCGAGCTAAACGCACTCCAGTTTAGTCCTTGAAAGCCTATCATTGAGATCAAAACCCGTGAATGAGTCTGTAAGGTGCAGGCAAACATTCTTTCATGCCCCATTCAAACACGACTGTGTAACTTCAGCCCAAGAATCCTTCACAAACCAAATAGCGTCCTTTATATTAAACTCTTTCCAGTAATCCTTAACCCCATTTTTCTTAACCTCTATCACTGAGAGATCGGGGGCATCAGCAGCTTTATCGATAACCCTTCAGTGTACAGGGGTTTTCCGAGTGTTAATCATTACAGGCTTCAGCTTCAGGTCACCCTCAGTGTTAGCACCAAGCAGCAGCATAAAGCGATCTTTTGTTGCCTTATATCCTGAAGTACATATTTCTTCTGTGGAAATATATATTCTGTCTGGCATTCGTTTCTATTATAAAGCAGTTTCGTCCATATTAATACTCTGCATAGCCGTACATCCCCCTTCGTCTCTGATGGCCTTCAATTCGCTAGGAATAGCTTTGCTACCTCCATATCAGCTGATGCACTCTCGCCTTGTGATTTTTTGGTTGTGATAACCAAACCTACACTAAAGTTCGCAAACCAGCCAGAGCTAGCTGCAAAGGGTGTCCTTTCGCCTTCTACCTGCGATTTCAAATGTTCATAAATCTCACTCGCTCTATCCTTCACAACACTGTACGACATGTTTGTTTATTGTTTGTTCTTTATGGTTAACATAACGTCTTTTCCATAATATCTGATCGAGCATATGAAGACTCTGCCAAGCTTAAACGAACACCAGATTTTGCACTTTTCTTTATTTTCCGCAATTTCATGGATGGTACGCAACTTGCTTTCACTGACTTGCATGGACTGTTTTATAGCCGCTGTACTCTCACCACACTCATAACGGCCCAACACTTGCAGTTTTAACTCAAGGTTTATAGACTTTCTCACTCTTTTGGGAGCGGGAGCACTTCCACAGTCTTTTCCTGGCCATGATAATGATTAAAAACTGCAAAAAGCACAGCAAACACAAAGTTTACAACAACATCAGTTAGAACAAACGATATATCCACTCGGTATGCTGAGTGAAGTGAGACTGAAGCACATGGCTGCGTGGCGAGAAATTAGAAACGAGGCGGGCGCTTAGTCTCTAAACTGTACCACATTTTTTTTCTCACTCGTGTTATTCGCGTACTTCGAATTAATTGATTTATTATTATTTTGCATACTCATTATTCCAAATTTGCATAAAAGGAGAGGTGACTCTATATATATATATATATATATATATATATATATATATATATATATATATATATATATATATATATATATATATACAGTAATCCCTCGCTATATCGCGGTTCACCTATTGCGAATTTAGTGCATCGTGTTTTTTTTTTGGCGAGCTTTTTATTTGGGGGGGTATATGCGAAAATATTAAAAAAATAAAAATTTTCAGTATTTTCATTATTTTATTGAAAACAAAATTTTTTATTATTTTACTGATACAAAAATGTATTTCCAAGCCTAAGAATAATAAAACAGTAAGAAATAGTAAAATAAACATAAATATGAACATGTAACTCTGCACCATAGAAAGTACGATACAGGTATCAGCATTTCGGAAAACCCAAAGGGTCAAACCTACGTGAGCTAGCATATATTAAAATTTCCAGTAGCTTCATTATTTTATCGAAAAAGAATAATAAAACAGTAAAAAATAGTAAAAAACATAAATAATCACATTACTACACCATGTAAAATACGATATCAGTATCAGCGTTTCGGAAAACGAAAAGGGTCGCACCTACGTGAGCTAGTACATATTGAAATTTTCATTATTTTATTGATAAAACAAGTATGTCTTAGCCTAAGAGTAATAAAACAGTAAAAAATAGTAAAAAACTTAAATTTAAACATATGCACTCTCAGTATTGCACCATGTGAAATATTGTACGATAGCATACACTGTATTGGCGTCTTGGAAAACACAAAGGCTCGCACCTACGTGAGATAGTTCAAGGAGTGCTATTGGCTGAAAGGGTGAGAGACGATAAATCACAGAATTGTTTTTTTGTATGTTCTGTATCATGGGGTATGATTGCCGTTTTGATTGAAGTTTGGTTCTCCCACCATCTTCCATTGTCTTGCCTCACTCGTTCAGTCTAACTGACATGTGTGCAGTTTGCGTTGTGCTTATTAATATGTTATGCTTCAGGGGTTGGGTTCTTTCGATAACAGTCTCCTATGCCACAAAAGGCCCCTCTTTAATTTCAAGCGGCTCTTGCAGATCTTCTTTAATGTGTGATTTACAAGAGATTTCCTCTCAAAAGGCTCCTCTTTAATTTCAAGCGGCTCTTGCAGATCTTCTTTAACGTGTGATTTACAAGAGATTTCCTCTACTGGGAGAGCATCAGTATCATTTCCTTTGCCTTAACAGACTCTCTTTAATTTCAAGCGGCTTCTGCAGATCTTCTTTAATGTGTGATTTACAAGAGATTTCCTGTACTGGGGGAACATCAGTATCGTTTCCTTTGCCTCAACAGACTCCTCTTTAATTTCAAGTGGCTTCTGCATATCTTCTTTAACGTGTGATTTACAAGAGATTTCCTCTACTGAGGGAGAATTGGCGTCATTTTCACAGTTTTCAATGCCATCCACCTCCATCACAGGAGAAGGAACACAATTGGTTTCTGAAGACTGACCTGAATTGAGACCAGTTTGTGCAAAGAACAAAGTATACTGTATTTCAAAACATCACTGATAGGATACTTGGCCTCTCCACTTCCATATTTTTCATAATGATCAAAGGTTTTCCTATGTACTGTATATTCAATTCACTTCATAAATGAGCCACGAGGATATCGAAGAACCTGGCCTTACACTTGAACGTCTGGCAGCCCTGTATGAACACGCGAAAGCATTCCAACAACTCTCACAAGAACATGATGATAATATGGTTCGTTTGGTGACTTTTTGCAATTTTCTCGACGATGCCATGTCATTACCACCTCATTCATGGTAAGTTTACTTATCATTTTCATATAAATTTATGCTTGCACGCTGTTATTAATAAAGTAAAGGCTGGTTTGTTAACAGTACAGGGAGGGTTTGTACAGTAAACGTAAAAATAAATGTAAAATACCTATGTACATACAGGATGATCCTACTTCGCGGAAATTCACCTATCGCTGTCGGTCCCGGAACCAAACCCTTGCGATAAACGAGGGATCATTGTGTATATATATATATATATATATATATATATATATATATATATATATATATATATATATATATATATATATATATATATATATATATATATATATATATATATATATATATACACAGTGATCCCTCGCGATATCGCGAATTCACTGTATCACTTTTTTTTTTTTTTTTTAGATTATTGTGACACCAGGATGGGTCAAAAAATGATAAAATAAAACAGCCTTTATCAGGCTGTAAAGAGAAACAGAGATGGAGAGTGTAATGGCCTGTCAGATGTGAAAGGATTATGAAAGATGTGTAATGAATCTCCAGCTCTCTGTTGGGTTTTAATATACCTCTGCATTACTTTCATGATGTCTATTCCAATAATTCTCCTTAGATCTTATTATTATTATTATTATTATTATTATTATTATTAAGGGCTCATCATTGTTTGTACATCTGATGGTTTATTTACTTTAATAACTGTGTACAGTGCCCCTCCCTAGTTGGCTGGGACAAAGAGAGTGTGGGGGGTTGGGTAGAATAGAATGTGAGGAGAGAGAGAGAGAGAGAGATATCTTTAATGAATTTTTGTTCATTCAACCAAAACTACATTATTTATTGTAAAAATAATGGTTAATTACAAATTCGTAATAATAATGATATTAATAATAATATAATAATAATAATAATAATAATAATCTCCACAATCATCATCAAAGGAAAATTATTGTTAATAATAATAATAATAATAATAATAATAATAATAATAATAATAATAATAATAATAATATCTAAGGAGAATTTTTGGAATAGACATCATGAGAGTAATGTAGAGGTATATTAAAACCCAGCAGAG
Organism: Halocaridina rubra; assembly: GCA_037179515.1. Lineage (NCBI taxonomy): Eukaryota > Metazoa > Arthropoda > Malacostraca > Decapoda > Atyidae > Halocaridina > Halocaridina rubra. Next base: position 16,967 of record JAXCGZ010015649.1, on the reverse strand, counting down.
AGCTGGATATTCATTACACATCTTTTATAATCCCTTCACATCTGACAGGTCATTACAAGGGTGATAATTAATAAAGTTTTAAAAATTCATGATCAAACCAGAACTCGTAATGGGTAATGGATTTAAGCTTGATAAATTTAGGTTCAGAAGGGAAATTGGTGAAAATTGGCTTGGTAATACCATAGATTCCTAGTACGATAATAAATACCAATTCAAGCGGCTTCTGCAGATCTTCTTTAATGTGTGATTTACAAGAGATTTCCTGTACTGGGGGAACATCAGTATCGTTTCCTTTGCCTCAATATATATATATATATATATATATATATATATATATATATATATATATATATATATATATATATATATATATATATATATATATATATATATATATATATATATATATATATATATATATATATATATATATATATATATATATATATATATAATGATGATTATCTTTTCTAATCGTAATCCTCTTTGTACTTGTGGAAGAAGTGTAAAAAAAAAAAAAAAAAAAAGGAAAAATATATATATATATTTTTTTAAGGTGTTCCTACTTTGCGGAAAGTCATCTATCGCTACGGGTCCCGGAACCTAACCCTCGCGATAAATGAGGGATCACTGTATATATAAAGGGCTCCCCACTTAACATCAGGGTTTTGTTCCTGACAGCTGACTCAAGTCGGATTTCGACGTACAGTATGTCGGAACACACCTAAATTCGAACCTAGGTCCCCCAACTTATGTTAAAAATAAATCAATTAAAATATTGGAAAAATTGTTCTTATGCATGATAAAAAAACCACCAAAACTAATATTAATAGTATTGTTTACCTTTAAAATCTATCAGTAGTAAACTTACACTACAGTACAGTGCATTGTAGCCTACCTTTACTTGTGTGATTATCTTCCACACTGGAAAGGGCATTGCAAGGGAGGGAGAGACTGGCTTATATCAGCACGGTTTACCACTTCAGTTTTAATTTCCATGGTGATGATTTTTAATTTTTTCATAGCACTGCCATCAGAACTATTACTAAAACGCCTGGGAGGAATAGTAATGTCAGTCACAAGCAAACACAACGAGAGAGCAGACGAAAGCACTATACACAATATGGTAGATGGGAATAAACTGAGAAGTGGTTCTTCTCCCTCTTCCAATGCCGCATGACGCCTGATTCTTACACTACGCTCAACAAACTATTTCAAATATAATCATATTTACAACTATGTGTGTGATATTTTTTTTTAAATTCAATATAACCAAATATATAAAAAAATAAATAAATAAAGCCATTAACTTGATATATACGAAAACAGTACAGCTGTATTTTCTAGCTTTGTACTGTACTCGTATTTTGAAAAAAATAATAATTACAGTGTTCCCCCCCATATCGCGGTAGTTCGGTTCCGGGACCTGGCGCGAACCAGGAAAACCGCGGAGTAGGATCAGCCTATATGTACATAGATATTTTAATTTATTTTTACGTTTACACTGTATAAATCCTCCCTGTACTGTTTACAATCCACCCTTTACTTCATAAATAACAGCATGCAATGTAAATTTATAAGAAAGTGATAGATAAAATTATGGTGAATGAAGTGGTAATTATATGACATACTCATGTACATAGGTATTTTACAATTATTTTTACGATTACGTACTGTATAAACCCTCCCTGCACTGTTAAAAAAACACCCTTTACATTATAAATAACAGCAAGCAACGTAAATTTACATGAACGTGATAGATAAAATTACGGTGAATGAAGTGGTAATTATATGACATACTCATGTATATAGGTATTTTACAATTATTTTTACGTTTACATACTGTATAAACCCTCCCTGCAATGTTAAAAAAACACCCTTTACATTATAAATAACAGCAAGCAACATAAATTTACATGAAAGTGGTAGATAAAATTACGGTGAATGAAGTGGTAATTACATGACATACTCATGTACATAGGTATTTTACAATTAGTTTTACGTTTACACTGTATAAACCCTCCCTGTACTGTTAACAAACCACCCTTTACTTCATAAATAACAGCATGCAACGTAAATTTATATGAAAGTGATAGATAAAGTTATGGTGAATGAAGTGGTAATTACATGGCATACTCATGTACATAGGTATTTTACAATTATTTTTACGTTTACATACTGTATAAACCCTCCCTGCACTGTTAAAAAAACACCCTTTACATTATAAATAACAGCAAGCAACGTAAATTTACATGAAAGTGATAGATAAAATTACGGTGAATGAAGTGGTAATTACATGACATACTCATATACATAGGTATTTTACAATTATTTTTACGTTTACATACTGTATAAACCCTCCCTGCACTGTAAAAAAACCCCACCCTTTACATTATAAATAACAGCAAGCAACGTAAATTTACATGAAAGTGGTAGATAAAATTATGGTGAATGAAGTGGTAATTACATGACATACTCATGTACATAGGTATTTTACAATTATTTTTACATTTACACTGTATAAACCCTCCCTGTACTGTTAAAAAACCACCCTTTACTTCATAAATAACAGCATGCAACGTAAATTTATATGAAAGTGATAGATAAAATTACGGTGAATGAAGTGGTAATTACATGACATACTCATGTACATAGGTATTTTACAATTATTTTTACGTTTACGTACTGTATAAACCCTCCCTGCACATTTTCAATAAAAAAATAAAAATACTGTAAATTTTTATTTTTTCAATATTTTAATATTTTTGCGTATATCCATAAAATAAAATAATAATTTATCCCAAAAATACTGCGATACAGTGAGAACGCGAACCAAGAAACGCGATACAGGAGGGGAACACTGTACAGCTATGTGTATAGTATTTTTTTTTAAATTCAATATAATTCTTCGATATAACCAAATATATAAACAAATATGTTAATAAAGCCACTGACTTGCTAAATACGAATACAGTACAGCTGTGTTTGCTAGCTATGTATTCGTATGTACACCTTGTTCCTTTTATGCACGATTTTTTATCCGCAAAATTGCAATAATGCCCCCAAATAATAACAGTAAAAAAATTCGAATTTCGCGAATAACGCCCCCCCCCAAAAAAAAATAAATAAATAAAATAAAAAATTAAGTGTAAATAAGCGACTGCGGACGCTTATTCCATGAGTACAAAGAGGATTACGATAAGAAAATATCATCATTATACATTATATATACACCCACCCTACCTCTGTCATATGTCTATCTAATCTACATTTGAAGGTGTCCAAGGTATTGGCATTTATTATCCTACTAGGAATCCTGTTCCATGCATCAGATACTCTACGGTATTACCAAGCCAATTTTCACCAATTTCCCTTCTGAACCTAAATTTATCAAGCTTAAATCCATTACCCATTACGAGTTCTGGTTTGATCATGAATTTTTAAAACTTTATTAATATCACCCTTGTTAATCCCTTTAAACCATTCATACACCTAGTTCTCAGAATAACGCCTATATAGGTTCTCAGAAGTGTCGGGTAAATGGAAAATCGCGTGAAAAAACAAGTTATTTTCCATAGGAAACAATGATATAGGGCATAGATACGTAGTAATAAAACATATTTTATTACTACATAGCAAAGCAAAAAGCCATGTATCTATTTTTAAGAGTATACAAAAGATATTCATATTCACTTTACAGCTAGAAATTAACATACATTACTGTACTTTACTCAATTATGCAGTGGGCAACAGTTATACAGTACACTGGGACATGCATGGTGGCAGTGAGCTAGTAACTTATGTGGTAGAAGAGGAGGAGGATGCAGGAGAACGAACCTCTATATGAAAATGTATACAAAGATAAAATAAAAATTATATATAACCAAAGCAAGACTAAAAAACGAAAAAAAAAATTAATTATGCAATGCCTAAATCTACCATATGACAGATTAAAAAAACTTAATCTACATTCTCTAGAGAGGCGCAGAGTTAGGGGGGATATGACTGAGGTGTATAAATGGTTTAAAGGGATTAACAAGGGTGATATTAATAAAGTTTTAAAAATTCATGATCAAACCAGAACTCATAATGGGTAATGGATTTAATCTTGATAAATTTAGGTTCAGAAGGGAAATTGGTGAAAATTGGCTTGGTAATACCGTAGAGTATTCCTAGTAGGATAATAAATGCCAATACCTTAGACACCTTCAAATGTAGATTATATAGACATATGACAAAAGTAGAGTGGGTGTATATATAATGTATAATGATGATGATCTCTTCTTATCGTAATCCTCTTTGTACTGGTGGAAGAAGCCTCTGCGGGCGCTTATTTACTATTAAAATAAAAAAAATGAAAAATAAAAATAAAGCATAAAAAAATGGGGGGGGGGCGTAATTCGCGAATTTCAAATTTTTTACTATTAATTTTTGGGAGCGTTATTGAAATTTCGCAGATAAAAAAAATCGTGCATAAAAGGAACAAGGTGTACACCTCAATCATATCCCCCCTAACTCTGCGCCTCTCTAGAGAGTGTAGATTAAGTTTTTTTAATCTGTCATATGGTAGATTTAGGCATTGCATAATTAATATTTTTTTTCGTTTTTTAGTCTTGCTTTGTCATTTATAATTTTTATTTTATCTTTGTTTACATTTGCAGATAGAGGTTCGTTCTCCAGCATCCTCCTCCTCTTCTACCGCATAAGTTACTTGCTCATGGCCACCATGCATGTCCCAGTGTACTGTATGACTGTTGCCCACTGCATAATAGAGTACAGTACAGTAATGTATGTTAATTTCTAGCTGTAACGTGAACATGAATATATTTTGTATACTCTTAAAAATAGATACATGGCTTTCTGCTTTGCTATGTAGTAATAAAATATGTTTTTTACTTATCTTATATCTTCGGCATGGTGTGTCTATGTAAGGTTTTGAATGTATCTATGCCCTTTATCATTGTTTCCTATGGAAAATAACTCGTTTTTTCACACGATTTTCCATTTACCCGACACTTCTGAGAACCTATCTAGGCGTTATTCTGAGAACTAGGTGTACAGCGTTGCCTCCCTTATCGTGGTAGTTCGGTCCCGGGACCCGGCGCGAACCAGGAAAATCGCGAAGTATGATCAGCCTTTAAAAAAAAAAATAATAATAATTAAAAAAAAAAAATAAATAAATTGAGATGATTATGACACCAGGACAGGCCAAAAATTATAAAATAAAACGGCCTTTATCAGGCTGTAAAGAGAAACAGAGAAGGAGTGTGATGACCTGTCAGATGTGAAGGGATTATAAAAGATGTGTAATGAATATCCAGCTCTCTGCTGGGTTTACTATACCTCTGCATTACCTTCATGATGTCTATTCTAAAACTTCTCCTTAGATCTTATTATTATTATTATTATTATTATTATTATTATTATTATTATTATTATTATTATTATTGGCAACAATAAATTTCCTTTGATGATGATTGGGGAGATTATTATTATTATTATTATTATCATTATTATTATTATTATTATTATTATTATTATTATCATCATCATCATCATTATTACTACGGATTCGTAATTAAACCATTATTTTTACTATGAATAATGTAGTTTTGGTTGAATGAACAAGAGTTACTTAAAGATTCTCTCTCTCTCTCTCTCTCTCTCTCTCTCTCTCTCTCTCTCTCTTCAACATTCTATTCTACCCAACCCCCCACACTCTCTTTGTCCCAGCCAACTAGGGAGGGGCACTTTACACAGTTATTAAAAGTAAATAAACCAACAGATGTACAAACAATGATGAGCCCTTAATAATAATAATAATGATGATGATGATAATAATCTCCACAATCATCATCAAAGGAAAATTATTGTTGCCAATGATGATAATAATAATAATAATAATAATAATAATAATAATAATATTAATAATAATAATAATAAGATCTAAGCAGAATTATTGGAATAGACATCATGAAAGTAATGCAGAGGTATATTAAAACCCAGCAAAGAGCTGGATATTCATTACACATCTTTTAAAATCCCTTCACATCTGACAGGTCATTACACTCTCCATCTCTGTTTCTCTCTACAACCTGATAAAGTCTGCTTAATTTTATAATTTTTTGGCCCATCCTGGTGTCAGAATGATCTTAAAAAAAAAAAAAAAAAAAAAAAAAAAAAAGGGGGGGGGGGCAAAAAAAAAACAACGCAATACAGTGAGAACGCGAACCAAGAAATGCAAATAACCGGGGTAACACTGTATTTCAAATAAAATCGTATTTACAGCTATGTGTTTGGTATTTCTTTTTTTAATTAAAAATACACCTAGTTCTTGGAATAACGCGAAGATAAGTTCTCAGAAGTGACGTGTATTGTAAAAATCGCATAATGTAATGAGTCATTTTCCATAGGAAACAATGATTATGGGCATAGATACGTTTCACAACCATACATAGACACACTATGCCAAAGACATAAGATAAGTAAAACATATTTAACAAGTACATACATAACTTAAGCGGTAGAAGAGGAGGAGGATGCGGGAAAACGAACCTCTACCTGCAAACGTTTTTGCTCTCGCACGCTTTTTCCCTAACAATATTATATGGCAAGTTTGTTTGTTGTTTGTTCTTAATGCTTTTTTCCATTCTCTCCATAATATCTGATCGCATTAAGCGGTAGAAGAGGAGGAGGATACGGGAGAACGAACCTCTATCTGCAAACGTTTTGTCACCTTCCTATCAGCTGATGCACATTCGCACGCTTTTTCCCTGACAATATTATATGGCAAATTTGTTTGCTGTTTGTTCTTAATGCATTTTTTCCATTCTCTCCATAATATCCAATCGCATTAAGCGGTAGAGGAGGAGGAGGATGCGGGAGAACAAACCTCTATCTGCAAACGTTTTGCCGCCTCTGTATCAGCTGATGAGCTCTCGCACGCTTTTTCCCTGACAATATACAA
>JAXCGZ010015648.1:55000-57222 GCA_037179515.1 Halocaridina rubra | reverse complement strand
ATGGTAAGTCTTATTCCATCAGCCTCTCATCATAACTGAGATTGCGTATTTCTGGCACCAGTTTCGTGGCATGTCTTTGAACTTTTTCAAGCTTAGCTATGTGCTTTTTCAAGTGCGGATTCCAAAAGGGGCTGCATATTCGAGTTTTGGCTTCACATAGGTTACATAAATATTTCTGAACATTTCCTTGTCCATGTGCCTGAGGGCTACCCTTACATTTGCTAAGATGCATATGCTGCCCTTACTATGCCATTTATATGTATTTCTGGAGACAAATCTGCCAGTATGTTTACTCCTAGATCTCTCGTCATTTTCTGTCTCTTGAAGTTGTACTCCAGCCACCGAGTAGTCAAGCTTGGGTCTTCTTGCACTTGTACCCATTCTCATTACCTTACATTTTGTGTAATTACCTGTGTGTGTGTGTGTGTGTGTGTGTGTATGCATGCGTGTGTGCGTGCGTTCGTATATATATGTACTATAGTATACTATAGTATATACGTATATATATATATATATATATATAGTATAGTATCTATATAGTATATACGCTATATATATACTATATATATATATAGTATATACAGGTATACCTCGGGATTAAGTCATTTCGAGTTAAGTCGTTCTTGGCTAATGATGTCGGTTTTCAAAAAAATATATGGAAAAAAAAAATAAAATAAAATAAAAATAGAAGATTACGTCATTATAATCAACTTTACGTCTGTCCGCTACAAATATTGGAATCATAATATCACTAGAAAACCATTAAAAGTACATGAAATCATGTTACTGTACAATAAATAAAAACAAAAGCACATAAAATCATGTTATTGTACAATAACTAAGAATAAAAGCATATAAAATCTTATTAAAATACGTACAGTATGTTCCAATATCTACCGTTAGGCGTCATCACTCGTCATTCCCGTGCGAAACCGCTATTGTTTTGAATTGATTAGTTTATGCACGGTATAGCGTCTGTTTATCATCTACTCTCATTCTCATTCATTTGTGACCTTATATTTTGCCCCCATGGCACCTAAGAAAATTCCTAGTGCAAGTGCAAAGCATCATGCTATAATGCTGGACGATAAACTGGCTATGATCAGATATTATGAAGAAAGTTGAAAAAAGCATTAAGAACAAACAGCAAACTATTTTTAATATAATATTGTCAGGGAAATAGCGTGTGAAGGTGCATCAGCTGATACGGAAGTAGCAAAACGTTTGCCGATAGAGGTTCGTTCTCCCACATCCTACTCCTCTTCTGCCGCTTAATGCAATCGGATATTATGAAGAAAATTAAATAAGAGCATTAAGAACAAACAGCAAACATATTTTTAATATAATATTGTCAGGTAAATAGCGTGTGAGGGTGCATTGGCTGATACGGAAGTAGCAAAACGTTTGCCTATAGAAGTTTGTTCTCCCGCATCCTACTCCTCTTCTACCGCTTAATGCGATCGGATATTATGAAGAAAATTGAAAAAAAGCATTAAGAACAAACAGCAAACATATTTTTAATATAATATTGTCGGGGAAATAGCATGTGCGGGGCGCATCAGCTGGTACGGAAGTGTGACAAAACATATGCATCCTCGTCCTCACTGCCACCATCAGTGTTGCCAGAATACATGAGAGAAATGATAAATATAAATAACATACATGTAAGCTGGTAAGTTATCTCATGTATCTTAAAGATGAAGTATATTTTTATTTAAATTACAATACTACTATCTTGTAATTAATATAGATCTTAAAATGTACCATACATTTGAAAATAAAAACATCCGCTTTATCTGGCAACACTGGCCACCATGCACGCCCCATGCTAAGCCTGTTGCCAACAGCATAATAGAGTTCATTAATTTGTTTACTATACAGTAAATCTGTATATCTAGGCTAGCCTAGAGACAAGCTAATTCGATTTAAGTCGTTTTTCATCTTAAGTCGTCTCTCCTGGAACCAATTAACAACGTGGGTAATGTATACCTGTATACATTGTTACCCCGGTTATTCGCGTTTCTTGGTTCGCGTTCTAACTGTATCGCGGGGGGATATATATATATATATATATATATATATATATATATATTTTTTTTTTTTTTTTTTTTTTTTTTTTTTTTTTTTTTTTTTTTTTTTTTTTTTTTTTTTTTTAGATCATTGTGACACCAGGATGGGCCAAAAAATGATAAAATTAAGCAGACTGTATCAGGTTGTAAAGA
>JAXCGZ010015648.1:0-52500 GCA_037179515.1 Halocaridina rubra | reverse complement strand
GTTTACGTACTGTATAAACCCTCCCTGCACTGTTAAAAAAACACCCTTTATATTTTTTATCAATTAAATAATGAAATTTGTTTTTTTCAATAAAAAAAATTACAATACTGAAAATTTTAATTTTTTCAATATTTTAATATTTTTGCGTATACCCAAAAAATAAAATAATAGTTAGCCAAAAAAAAAAGCGGTACAGTGAAAACGCGAACCAAGAAATGCGATCCAGCGAGGGACCACTGTATATATATATATATATATATATATATATATATATATATATATATATATATATATATATATATATATATATATATATATATATATATATATACAGTGAACCCTCGCTATATAGCGGTTCACCTATCGCGAATTCAGTGCATCGGGGTTTTTTTGGCGAGTTTTATTTCCTGGGTACATGCGAGAATATTAAAATATTAAAAAATTTAATTTTCAGTATTTTCATTATTTTACTGAAAAAAAATTTCATTATTTTATTGATAAAAAAAAATTTATTTCCCAGCCTAAGAATAATAAATCAGCAGGAAATAGTAAAAAAAAACATATATATAAACATGTAACTCTGCACCATAGATAGTACAATACCGGTATCGGCGTTTCGGAAAACGCAAAGGGTTGCACCTACGTGAGCTAAAACATATTAAAACTTGCAGTATTTTCATTATTTTATTGATAAAAATATGTATTTCCTAGCCTAAGAATAACAAAACAGTAAATAATAGTAAAAACAATAAATTTAAACATGTAACTCACAATATTGCACCATGTAAAATACGATACCGGTATCAGCGATTCAGAAAACGAAAAGCGTTGCACCTACGTGAGCTAGTACATATTAAAATTTCCAGCATTTTCATTATTGATAAAAAAAAGTATTTCCTAGTATAAGAATAATAAAACAGTAAAAAAATAGTAAAAACTATAAATTTAAACATATAACTCACAGTATTGCACCATGTAAAATACTGTACGATAGCGTACACTGTATTATTATCTTGGAAAACGTGAGATAGTGGGATGCTATTGGCTGAAAGGGTGGGAGATGACGAATCACAAAATAGTTTTTCTGTATGTTTCGCATCATGGGATCTGATTGGCGTTTTGATTAAAGCTTCATTCTCCCGCCTCACCCGTTCAGTCTAACTCACGTGAGCGCCGTTTACGTTGTGCTTGTATTTTTTTTTACTCTCGTTTTTTAACCTCTGCAATGCCTCCCAAGCGTCCTTCATCTTCTAAGGCTTCTGGTAGTAAGCCTAAGCGGCAAAGGAAGATGTTAGCTATAGCAGATAAGGTAAAACTGCTAGATATGCCGAAGGAAGGAAGAATGTTTGCGGATGTCGGCCGCCATTTTGGTCTCAACGAATCTACTCTTAGATACATCAAAAAGGACAAGGCAAATATCAAGAAAACAGCGACTATTTCATTTAGTAAAAAGCGAAAAGGATCGTAACACCCCGCAATAAGATAATAGTGCGGATGGAATCTGCTTTGCCCCTGTGGATTGTTGATTGCAGAAAGAAGAACATCAGCTTAGGCACCAATATCATACCAACAAAGGTGAAGAAGCTGTACGAGACATTCGCTGCAAAAGAAGCCGACGACAACAGTGGCGACCGTGGAGAGGAGGAGAGAGAAGATATCGACGAACCACAACCAGGACCCTTCAGCGATTCTCCACTGAGCAAACAATTGTTCGTGGCAAGCATGGAAAGGTTCGCCAAATTTCAAAAACGCTATGGCCTAAAGAACGCTTCGGTTCATGGCGAAGCTGCCTCGGCAGATACAGCTGCAGCTGAAGATTACTTGAAAAACGACTTCAAGAAAATTATCGAGGAAGGCGAATAAACTCCTGAGCAAGTCTTTAACATGGATAAGACTGGCATATTTTGGAAGAGAATGCCGTTTCGCACTTTTCTCTTCAAGGAAAAAGCTAAGGCCCCGGGATTTAAAGCGCACAAAGACCGCGTTACCCTCATCATGTGCGGGAATGCTGCGGGCTTCACGTTAAAGCCCAGGCTTATATACAAGTCTAAGAACCCTAGGGCTTTGAAGAATAAGAATAATCTGCTGCCAGTGCATTGGAGGCATAACCCTAAGGCAAGGATCATGAAAAGCCTCATATCGGACAGGATTCACCAATGCTTTATCCCTCAGGTCAAAATTTATCTTGCGGAAAAGGACCTTGAATTTAAAGTCCTTCTTTTGATGGATAATACTGGTGGCCACGCAACTGATCTCAAATATGTCGGTGTTCAAGTAGAGTTCCTGCCACCGATTACAACATCACTGCTTCAGCCTATGGATCAAAACTTTATTCGTGCATTCAAGGCCCTCTACACAGGAAATGTCCTGGCAAACCTAGTTGACTCCATGGATGCGGACAAAGAATTCTCACTGAAGACTTACTGGTATAACTACATAATTGCTACATACCTTCAAAATATTCAGAATACAATCAAAGAGATGAAGCCGGCTGGAAGAAATTGTGGCCCGAAGTCATCTACAACTACAAGGGATTCGCTCCTGACGAAGTCCATAACTCAGCAGTTGTGAAAGCAGTGAAGTTGGCTGCATTTCTAGGAGGCTAAGGCTTTAAAGATATGACTCACGAAGATGTGAATGAACTGATCGACTACCACTCGCAGCCTTTGACTGATGAAGACTTGGAGGAAATGACAAGATCAGTGAGCGAAGAAGAGGAAGAAGAACAACCAGATGAAACGCATGAAGAAATCGAAGAACCTGGCCTTACACTCGAACGTCTGCCAGCCATGTATGAACATGTGAAAGTAGTCCAACAACTCTCGCAAGAACATGACGATAATATGGTTCGTTCGGTGACGTTCTGCAATCTTCTTGACGATGCCATGATTCCTTACAAGACCATCTCCCAACAAAAGAAGAAACAGCGACAGCAACTCCCCATTACCATGTTCTTCTCTCGCAAAGAGCAGCCGTAAAGCTGCCATTGGCTGTGGAATAATTTCCTCTGGAGTCTATATACGTCATCATCACATTCATAGTAAGTTTACCTTTCACGTTCCTTTAAATTTATGCTTGCATGCTGTTATTAATAAAGTAAAGGGTGGTTTTTTAACAGTGCAGGGAGGGTTTATACAGTAAAGGTATAAATAAATGCAAAATACCTATGTATATAAGTATATGCACGTGATCATCACCTCATTCACTGTAAGTTTACCTATCACTTTCACATAAGTTTATGCTTGAATGCTGTTATTAATAAAGTAAAGGGTGGTTTTTTAGCAGTGCAGGGAGGGTTTATACAGTAAAGGTAAAAATAAATGTAAAATACCTAAGTATATACAGAGATCCTTCATTTATCGCGAAAGTTAGGTTCCGGGACCCGGCGCGATAGACGAATTTACGCGAAGTAGGATCACCCTATATGTACATAGATATTTTAATTTATTTTTACGTTTACACTGTATAAACTGTATAAACCCTCCCTGTACTGTTAACAAAGCACCCTTTACTTCATAAATAACAGCATGCAAGCGTAAATTTATATGAAAGTGATAGATAAACTTACTGTGAATGAGGTGGTATTGACATGACGTACTCATGTACATAGGTATTTTACAATTATTTTTACGTTTACTGTTATATGTACTTGATAGGTAAACTTACTGTGAATGAGGTGGTAATGATGTTTGTAGACTCAAGAGGAAATTATTCCGCAGCCAATAACAGCTTCACGGCTGTTATTCATTGTGGCCTAAATAGCGGCCGACATCCGTAAACCTTTTTCCTTCTTTCAGCATCTCTAAGAGTTTTACCTTATCTGTTAACATCTTCCTTTGTCGCTTAGGCTCACTACCAGAAGCCTTAGAAGATGAAGGATGCTTGGGAGGCATTGCAAAAGTTGAAGTACGCGAGTAAAAAAAATCACAAGCAAAACGTATTAATAAGCACAACGTGAACGGCGCACACGTGAGTTAGACTGAACGAGTGAGGCGAGACAATGGAAGATGGTGGGAGAACCAAACTTCAATGAAAAAGCCAATCAGACCCCATGATACAAAACATACAGAAAAACAATTCTGTGATTCGTCGTCTCTCACTCTTTCAGCCAATAGCATTCCATGAAGTATCTCACGTAGGTGCGAGCCTTTGTCCGAAACGCTGATACCGGTATTGTATTTTACATGGTGCAATACTGTTAGTATTTATGTTTTTTACTATTTTTACTGTTTTATTATTCTTAGGCTTAGAGATACGTTTTTTTATCAATAAAATCATGAAACTACTGGATATTTTAATATATGCTAGCTCACTTAGGTGTGACCCCAATACATTGTACGCTATCGGACAGTATTTCACATGATGCAATACTGTGAGTTATATATCAAAATTTATGTTTTTTACTATTTTTTACTGTTTTATTACTCTTAGGCTAGGAAATACTTGTTTTATCAATAAAATAATGAAAATTTCAATATGTACTAGCTCACGTAGGTGCGACCTTTTTTATTTTCCGAAACGCTGATACCAGTATCGTATTTTACATGGCGCAATACTGTTAGTATTTATGTTTTACTATTTTTTACTGTTTTATTATTCTTAGGCTAAGAAATACATTTTTTTATCAATAAAATCATGAAACTACTGGAAATTTTAATATATGCTAGCTGACGTAGGTGCGACGCTTTGCGTTTTCCAAAACGCTGATACCGGTATCGTACTTTCTATGCTGCAAAGTTACATGTTCAAATTTATGTTTTTTTACTATTTCTTACTGTTTTCTTATTCGTAGGCTGGGAAATAATTTGTTTTTATCAATAAAATAATGAAATTTTTTTTCAATAAAAAATGAAAATACTGAAAATTTTTATTTTTTTGATATTTTAATATTTTTGCATATACCCACAAAAAAAAAATGCCAAAAAAATCACAATACAGTGAATTCACGAGAGAAGAATCGTGATAGAGAGAGGGATCACTGTGTATATATATGTATATATATATATATATATATATATATATATATATATATATATATATATATATATATATATATATATATATATATATATATATATATATATATATATATATATATATATATATATATATATACAGTGTTCCCCCCCTTACCGCAGAAGTTCGGTTCCGGGACCCGGCGCAAACCAGGAAAACCGCGGAGTAGGATCAGCCTATATGTACATAGATATTTTAATATATTTTTACGCTTACACTGTATAAACCCTCCCTGTACTGTTAAAATAACACCCTTTACATTATAAATAACAGCAAGCAATGTAATTTTTTATGAAAGTGATAGGAAAACTTACCATGAATGAGGTGATGATGCCTTGACATACATAGGTACAGTATTTTACAATTATTTTTACGTTTACGTAAAATAGCGGCCGACATCCACAAACTTTTTTCCTTCTTTCAACATATCTAAGAGTTTCACTTTATCTACAATGGTTAACATTTTCCTTTGCCGCTTAGGCTCACTACAAGAAGCCATAGAAGATGAAGGATGCTTCGGAGGCATTGTAAAGGTTAAAATATGCGAGTAAAATAATCACAAGCAAAACATATTAATAATAATAAGCACAACGTGAATGGCGCACACGAGTGAGGTGTGACAATGGAAGATGGTGGAAGCCTTTGTCCGAAACGCTGATAGCGGTAACGTATTTTACATGTTGCAATACCGTTAGTATTTATGTTTTTTACTATTTTTTACTGTTTTATTATTCTTAGGCTAAGAAATACATTTCTTTTTATCAATAAAATCATGAAACTATTGGAAATATAAATATATATGCTAGCTCACGTAGCAGCGACCCCAATACATTGTACGCTATCGAACACAAGCAAAACGTTTAATAAGCATGTGAGCGGCGCACACGTGAGTTAGACTGAACGAGTCTTTGTCTGAAACGCTGATAGCGGTATCGTATTTTACATGTTGCAATACTGTTAGTATTTATGTTTTTTACTTTTTTTTACTGTTTTATTATTCTTAGGCTAATAAATACTTTTTTTTTATCAATAAAATCATGAAACTACTGGAAATATAAATATATATGCTAGCTCACGTAGCTGCGACCCCAATACATTGTACGCTATCGAACACTATTTCGCATGATGCAATACTGTGAGTTATACTGTACGTACGTATATCATTCAGATATTAGTACAATGTATATTACTTTAAAATTAATTTACTTATTTGATGATTGTACAAAATCTATTTTATTTATTCATTGTAATTTGGACCAAATATTCCTTTTGCAAAGATTATACTGTACTTTTCAAAAGAGGTGGTCAATAAACGAATCTATCTATCTATCTAATTTATGTTTTTGACTATTTTTTACTGTTTTATTATTCGTAGGCTGGGAAATAAATTTTTTTTATCAATTAGATAATGAAATATGTTTTTTTCAATAAAAAAAAATGAAAATACTGAAATTTTTTTTTTTTAATATTTTAATATTTTTGCATATACCCATAATAAAAAATAATAATTTATAAAAAAAAAAATGCGATACAGTGAGAACACAAACCAAGAAACGCGAATAACCAGGGGAACACTGTATATATATATATATATATATATATATATATATATATATATATATATATATATATATATATATATATATATATATATATATATATATATATATATATATATATTATATATATATATATATATACAGTGTTCCCCCCCTTACCGCGGTATTTCGGTTCTGGGACCCGGTGCGAACCAGGAAAACCGCGGAGTAGGATCAGCCTATATGTACATAGATATTTTAATATATTTTTACGTTTACACTGTATAAACCCTCCCTGTACTGTTAAAATAACACCCTTTTCATTATAAATAGCAGCAAGCAACGTAATTTTTTATGAAAGTGATAGGAAAACTTACCGTGAATGAGGTGATAATGCCTTGACATACATATGTACAATATTTTACAATAATTTTTAAGTTTACGTAAAATAGCGGCCGACATCCACAAACTTTTTTCCATCTTTCAATATATCTAAGATTTTCACTTTATCTACAATGGCTAACATTTTCCTTTGCCGCTTAGGCTCACTACAAGAAACCTTAAAAGATGAAGGATGCTTGGGAGGCATTGCAAAGGTCAAAATATGCGAGTAAAAAAATCACAAGCAAAACATATTAATAAGCACAACATGAATGGTGCACATGAGTGAGGCGTGACAATGGAAGATGGTGGAAGCCTTTTTCCGAAACGCTGATAGCGGTATCGTATTTTATATGTTGCAATACTGAGAGTATTTATATTTTTTACTATTTTTTACTGCTTTATTATTCTTAGGCTAAGAAATACATTTCTTTTTATCAATAAAATCATGAAACTACTGGAAATATAAATATATATGCTAGCTCACGTAGCTGCAACCCCAATACATTGTACGCTATCGAACACAAGCAAAACGTTTAATAAGCACAACGTGAGCGGCTCACGCGTGAGTTAGACTGAACGAGTCTTTGTCTGAAACGCTGATAGTGGTATCATATTTCACATGTTGCAATACTGTTAGTATTAATGATTTTTACTTTTTTTTACTGTTTTATTATTCTTAGGCAATAAATACGTTTTTTTTTTTTTAATAAAATCATGAAACTACTGGAAATATAATTATATATGCTAGCTCACGTAGCTGCGACCCCAATACATTGTACGCTATCGAACACTATTTCGCATGATGCAATACTGTGAGTTATACTGTACGTACGTATATCATTCAGTTATTAGTATAATGTATATTCATTTACTTGTTTGTTGATTGTACAAAATCTATTGTATTTATTCATTGTAATTTGGACCAAATATTCCTTTAGTAAAGATTATACTGTACTTTTCAAAAGAGGTGGTCAATAAATGTATCTATCAATCTAAATTTATGTTTTTGACTATATTTTACGGTTTTATTATTCGTAGGCTGGGAAATAAATTTTTTTTTATCAATTAGATAATGAAATGTTTTTTTCAATAAAAAAAAATTAAAATACAGAGAATTTTTTTTTTTTTATATTTTAATATTTTTGCATATACCCATAAAATGAAATAATAATTTATCCAAAAAAAAACGCGATACAGTGAGAACGCGAACCAAGAAATGCGAATAACCGGGGTAACACTGTATATAAATATAAATATATATATATATATATATATATATATATATATATATATATATATATATATATATATATATATATATATATATATATATATATATATATATATATATATATATATATATATATATACAGTGTTCCCTCCCTTATCGCAGTAGTACGGTTCTGGGACCCGGCGCAAACCAGGAAAATCGCGAAGTAGGATCAGCGTTTAAAAAAAAAAAAAAAAAATTAAAGATGATTATGACACCAGGACAGGCCAAAAATTATAAAATAAAACGGCCTTTATCAGGCTGTAAAGAGAAACAGAGATGGAGAGTGTAATGACCTGTCAGATGTGAAGGGATTATAAAAGATGTGTAATGAATATCCAGCTCTCTGCTGGGTTTACTATACTTCTACATTACCTTCATGATGTCTTTTCTAAAACTTCTTAGATCTTATTATTATTATTATTATTATTATTATTATTATTATTATTATTATTATTATTATTATTATTATTATTATTGGCAACAACAATTTTCCTTTGATGATGACTGGGGAGATTAATTTTTATTATTATTATCATTATTATTATTATTATTATTATTATTATTATTATTATTATTATTATTATTATTATTATTATTATCATCATCATTATTACTACGAATTCGTAATTAAACCATCATTTTTACTATAAATAATGTAGTTTTGGTTAAATGAACAAGAGTTACTAGCCTGCTGGCTAGTACAGTGGTAACGCGCTGGCTTCGCATTCACGAGGTCGAAAGATCGGTCCCCGTCCAAGACCGAGAGTTTAAGCTGTTTACTGGCAGGAACTGCTGTGGGTGGACATCACAGTGGGGGGTTGGGGCTTGTCCTGGCTGACGAATACCCATTGTAAAATGGAAATAAAGTTTATACTCTCTCTCTCTCTCTCTCTCTCTCTCCCCCCCCCAACATTCTATTCTACCCAACCCACACTCTCTTTGTCCCATCCAACTAGGGAGGGGCACTTTACACAGTTATTAAAAGTAAATAAACCAACAGATTTACAAACAATGCTGAGCCCTTAATAATAATAATGATGATGATGATAATAAGCTCCACAATCATCATCAAATGAAAATTATTGTTGCCAATGATAATAATAATAATAATAATAATAATAATAATAATAATAATAATAATAATAATAATAATAATAAAAAATAATAATAATAATAATAATAATAATAATATCTAAGTAGAATTATTGGAATAGACATCATGAAAGTAATGTAAAGGTATATTAAAACCCAGCAGAGAGCTGGATATTCATTACACATCTTTTATAATCCCTTCACATCTGACAGGTCATTACACCCTCCATCTCTGTTTCTCTTTCCAACCTGATAAAGTCTGCTTTATTTTATAATTTTTTGGCCCATCCTGGTGTCACAATAATCATTTTTTTTTTTTTTTTTTAAACCACGATACAGTGAGAACACGAACCAAGAAACGCGAATAACCGGGAGAACACTGTATACAGCGTTCCCCCCATACCACGGTAGTTCGGTTCCGGGACCCGGCGCGAACCAGGAAATCCGCGGAGTAGGATCAGCCTATATGTACATAGATATTTTAATATATTTTTACGTTTACACTGTATAAACCCTCCCTGTACTATTAACAAACCTCCCTTTACTTCATAAATAACAGCATGCAACGTAAATTTATATGAAAGTGATAGATAAAATTACGGCGAATGAAGTGGTTATTACATGACATACTCATTTACAATTATTTTTAAGTTTAAGTACTGTATAAACCCTACCTGCACTGTTAAAAAAACATGAACAATCTCACGTAGGTGAGAGCTACTGGAAATATAAATATATATGCTAGCTCACGTAGCTATCGGACACTACATATATCGCATTATGCAATACTGTGAGTTATACTGTACGTACGTATATCTAAATTTATGTTTTTTACTATTTTTTACTGTTATATTATTCTTAGGCTAGGAAATACTTGTTTTATCAATAAAATAATGAAAATTTTAATATTCACTAGGTCACGTAGGTGAGAGCCTTTGCGTTTTCCGAAACACTAATACCGGTATCGTATTTTACGTGGTGCAATACTGTTTACTATTTTTTACTGTTTTATTATTATTAGGCTAAGAAATACGTTTTTTTTATCAATAAAATCATGAACTTACTGGAAATATAAATATATATGCTAGCTCACGTAGCTATAAAAATCGTGAACTTACTGGAAATATAAATATATATGCTAGCTCTCGTAGCTATCGGACACTTTCGCATGATGCAATACTGTGAGTTATACTGTACGTACATACGTATATCTAAATTTATGTATATGCTAGCTCACGTAGCTATCAGACACTACATATATCACATGATGCAATATTGTGAGTTATACTGTACGTACGTATATCTAAATTTGTTTTTTTACTATTTTTTACTGTTTTATTATTCTTAGGCTAGGAAATACTTGTTTTATCAATAAAATAATGAAAATTTTAATATTCACTAGGTCACGTAGGTGAGAGCCTTTGAGTTTTCCGAAACACTGATACCGGTATCGTATCTTACGTAGTGCAATATTGTTTACTATATTTTACTGTTTTATTATTCTTAGGCTAAGAAATACATTTTTTTTTTATCAATAAAATCATGAAACTACTGGAAATATAAATATATATGCTAGCTCACGTAGCTGCGACCCCAATACATTGTACGCTATCGAACACTATTTCGCATGATGCAATACTGTGAGTTATACTGTACGTACGTATATCATTCAGTTATTAGTACAATGTATATTAATTTGAATTTCATATACTTATTTGATGATTGTACAAAATCTATTGTATTTATTCATTGTAATTTGGACCAAATATTCCTTTTGTAAAGATTATACTTTTCAAAAGAGGTGGTCAATAAACGTATCTATCTATCTATCTATCTATCTATCTAAATTTATGTTTTTTACTATTTTTTACTGTTTTATTATTCGTAGGCTGGAAAATTATTTTTTTTATCAATTAGATAATGAAATATGTTTTTTTCAATAAAAAAATGAAAATACTGAGAAATTTTTTTTTAATATTTTATTTTTGCATATACCCATAAAATAAAATAATAATTTATCCAAAAAAAAACTGCGATACAGTGAGAACGCGAACCAAGAAACGCGAATAACCGGGGGAACACTGCATATATATATATATATATATATATATATATATATATATATATTATATATATATATATATATATATATATATATATATATTATATATATATATATATATATATATATATATATATATATATATATATATATATATATATTTTTATATATATATATATATATATATATATATATATATATATATATATATATATATATATATATATATATATATATATATATATATATACACCTTGTTCCTTTTATACGCGATTTTTTTATATGCGAAATTGCAATAACGCCCCCCAAAAATAATAGTAAAAAATTCGGAATTCGCAAATAATGCCCCCCACAATTTTATTTTATTTTTTTTTATTATTGTAACAACAGGCTGGACCAAAAAATGATAGAATAAAACAGCCTTTATCAGGCTGTAAAGAGAAACAGATGGAGAGTGTAATGACCTGTCAAATGTGAAAGGATTATAAAAGATGTGTAATGAATATCCAGCTCTCTGCTGGGTTTTAATATACCTCTGCATTACTCTCATGATGTCTATTCCAAAAATTCTCCTTAGATCTTATTATTATTATTATTATTATTATTATTATTATTATTATTATTATTATTATTATTATTATTATTATTATTTATTTTTAACAATAATTTTCCTTTGATGATGATTGTGGAGATTATTATTATTATTATTATTATTATTATTATTATTATTATTATTATTATTATTATTATTATTAATATCATTATTATTACGAATTTGTAATTAAACCATTATTTTTACAATAAATAATGTAGTTTTGGTTGAATGAACAAGAGTTAATTAAAGATCTCTCTCTCTCTTTCTCTCTCTCTCTCGTTTCATTTCACTTACATTATATGGAATATATTTATATTAAAAGGAGAATAGTCTTACAAACAACGCATACATCAGTTACTTTACAAGCTGATGAGTCGTTTGGGGCAGCAAATGATAAATATAATAATGCACTTTTCATAAAAATGTTAATGAGTTAAAAGACCGTTAAATTAATTTCTTTTCCACGAATCCTTTGTAATGTCTCTCTTAAACAGGAATTAGGTAGAAATTTTTCATCTTATTATGTAAATACAATTATTGCTTTAGTCTTAATCACGTTCATTACAGTGCTCATTTTAAAGGTAATAAACCTACGTTTTAATTCGTTTTTTGTAAAGAAATGAGAGAGAGAGAGAGAGAGAGAGAGAGAGAGAGAGAGAGAGAGAGAGAGAGAGAGAGAGAGAGAGAGAGAGAGAGAGAGAGAGAGAGAGAGAGAGAGAGAGAGAGAGAGAGAGAGAGAGAGAGAGAGAGAGAGAGAGAGAGAGAGAGAGAGAGAGAGAGAGAGAGAGAGAGAGAGAGAGAGAGAGAGAGAGAGAGAGAGGAGAGAGAGAGGAGAGAGAGAGAAGAGAGGAGAGAGAGAGAGGAGAGAGAGAGAGAGAGAGAGAGAGAGAGAGAGAGAGAGAGAGAGAGAGAGAGAGAGAGAGAGAGAGAGAGAGAGAGAGAAGAGAGATGAGAGAGAGAGAGAGAGAGAGAGAGAGGAGAGAGAGAGAGAGAGGGGAGAGAGTAATTGGATACATTCTATTAACAAATATGTCATTCAGAAACCAGATACAAATTTGAAAATGGAAGGAGGATGCAAAACACGTGTTCTGAAAATATTAAGAACATAAGAATAGGGGACACTGCAACAAGCTTACTGGCACACACGAGGCAGTTCCATTTTTGAATTATATTTTCAGCATGTCTAACCTATTCTATTCTACTCTACTTATTTATTCTATTTTTCTTTTTATGATTTTTCTAATAAACACTAATCTATTCATACCCACCCTACCTCTGTCATATGTCTATCTAATCTACATTTGAAGGTGTCTAAGGTATTGGCATTTATTATCCTACTAGGGATACTCTACGGTATTACCAAGCCAATTTTCACCAATTTCCCTTCTGAACCTAAATTTATCAAGATTAAATCCATTACCCATTACGAGTTCTGGTTTGATCATGAACTTTTTAAACTTTATTAATATCACCCTTGTTAAACCCTTTAAACCATTTATACACCTCAATCATATCCCCGCTAACTCTGTGCCTCTCTAGAGAATGTAGATTAAGTTTTTTAAATCTGTCATATAGTATATTTAGGCATTGAATAATTAATTATTTTTTCGTTTTTTAGTCTAGCTTTGGTTATTTATAATTCTTATTTTATCTTTATATACATTTGCAGATAGAGGTTCAATCTCCTGCATCCTCCTCCTCTTCTACCAAATAAGTTACTTGCTCACTGCCACCGTGCATGTCCCAGTGTACTGTATAACTGTTGCCCACTGTATGTTAATTTCTAGCTGTAAAGTGAATATGAATATCTTTTGTATACTCTTAAAAATAGATACAGGGCTTTCTGCTTTGCTATGAAGTAATAAAATATTTTTTTACTTATCTTATATCTTTGTCATGGTGTGTCTATGTAAGGTTTGGAACGTATCTATGCCCTTTATCATTGTTTCCTATGGAAAATAACTCATTTTTTCACGCGATTTTCCATTTACACCACACTTCAAAGAACCTATCTAGACGTTATTTTGAGAACAAGGTGTGTATATATATATATATATTATAGATATATATATATATTATATATATATATATATATATATATATATATATATATATATATATATATATATATATATACAGTGTTCCCCCCCTTACCGTGGTAGTTCGGTTCCGGGACCCGGCGCGAACCAGGAAAACCGCGGAGTAGGATCAGCCTATATGTACATAGATAATTTAATATATTTTTACGTTTACACTGTATAAACCCTCCCTGTACTGTTAAAATAACACCCTTTACATTATAAATAACAGCAAGCAACGTAATTTTTATGAAAGTGATGGAAAACTTACCATGAATGAGGTGATGATGACTTGACATACATAGGTACAGTATTTTACAATAATTTTTACGTTTACGTAAAATAGCGGCCGACATCAACAAACTTTTTTCCTTCTTTCAACATATCTAAGAGTTTCATTTTATCTACAATGGTTAACATTTTCCTTTGCCGCTTAGGCTCACTACAAGAAGCCTTAGAAGATGAAGGATGCTTGGGAGGCATTGCAAAGGTTAAAATATGCGAGTAAAAAAATCACAAGCAAAACATATTAATAATAATAAGCACAACGTGAATCGCACACGAGTGAGGCGTGACAATGGAAGATGGTGGAACCCTTTGTCCGAAACGCTGATAGTGGTATTGTATTTTGCACGTTGCAATACTGTAAGTATTTATGTTTTTTACTATTTTTTACTGTTTTATTATTCTTAGGCTAAGAAATACGATTTTTTTTTATCAAAAAACATGAAACTACTGGAAATATAAATATATATGCTAGCTCACGTAGCTGCGACCCCAATACATTGTAAGCTATCGAGCACAAGCTAAACATTTTATAAGCACAACGTGAACAGCGCACACGTGAGTTAGACTGAACGAGTCTTTATCTGAAACGCTGATAGCGGTATCGTATTTTACATGTTGCAATACTGTTAGTATTTATGTTTTTTACTATTTTTTACTGTTTTATTATTCATAAGCTAATAAATACCTTTTTTTATCAATAAAATCATGAATATACTGGAAATACAAATATATATGCTAGCTCACGTAGCTGCGACCCCAATACATTGTACGCTATCGAACACTATTTCGCATGATGCAATACTGTGAGTTATACTGTACATACGTATATCATTCAGTTATTAGTACAATGTATATTAATTTAAAATTCATCAATTTATTTGATGATTGTACAAAATTTATTGTATTTATTCATTGTAATTTGGACCAAATATTCCTTTTGTAAAGATTATACTGTACTTTTCAAAAGAGGTGGTCAATAAACGAATCTATCTATCTATCTATCTAAATTTATGTTTTTGACTATTTTTTACTGTTTTATTATTCGTAGGCTGGGAAATAAATTTTTTTTTATCAATTAGATAATGAAATATGTTTTTTCAATTAAAAAAAAATTAAAATACTGAGAATTTTTTTTTTTAATATTTTAATATTTTTGCATATACCCATAAAATAAAATAATAATTTATCCAAAAAAAAAAATCACGATACAGTGAGAACGCGAACCAAGAAACGCGAACAACCAGGGGAACACTGTGTATGTATATATATGTATATATATATATATATATATATATATATATATATATATATATATATATATATATATATATATATATATATATATATATATATATATATATATATATATATATATATATATATATATATATATATATATATATATATATATATATATACACAGTAATCCCTCGCTATTTCGTGGTTCACCTATCGCAGATTCAGTGCATCGCAGATTTTTTTTGCAAAAAAAAATAAAAAAATAAAAAAATAAATAAATTAAAAAAAAAAATTAAGATTATTGTGACACCAGGATGGGCCAAAAAATGATGAAATAAAACAGACTTTATCAGGTTGTAAAGAGAAACAGAGATGGAGAGTGTAATGACCTGTCAGATGTGAAGGGATTATAAAAGATATGTAATGACTATCCAGCTCTCTGCTGGGTTTTAATATACCTCTGCATTACTTTCATGATGTCTATTCCAATAATTCTCCTTAGATCTTATTATTATTATTATTATTATTATTATTATTATTATTATTATTATTATTATTATTATTATTGGCAACAATAATTTTCATTTGATGATGATTGTGGAGCTTATTATCATCATCATCATTATTATTATTATTAAGGGCTCAGCATTGTTTGTAAATCTGTTGGTTTATTTACTTTTAATAACTGTGTAAAGTGCCCCTCCCTAGTTGGATGGGACAAAGAGAGTGTGGGTTGGGTAGAATAGAATGTTGGGGGGGGGGAGAGAGAGAGAGAGAGAGAGAGAGAGAGAGAGAGAGAGAGAGAGAGAGAGAGAGAGAGAGAGAGAGAGAGAGAGAGAGAGAGAGAGAGAGAGAGAGAGAGAGAGAGGAGAGAGAGAGAGAGAGAGAGAGGAGAGAGAGAGAGAGAGAGAGAGAGAGAGAGAGAGAGAGAGAGAGAGAGAGAGAGAATCTTTAAGTAACTCTTGTTCATTCAACCAAAACTACATTATTTATAGAAAAAAATAATGGTTTAATTACAAATTCATAATAATAATGATGAGAATAATAATAATAATAATAAAAATAATAATAATAATAATAATAATAATAATAATAATAATAATAATAATAATAATAATCTCCCCAATCATCATCAAAGGAAAATTATTGTTGCCAATAATAATAATAATAAGATCTAAGGAGAATTTTAGAATAGACATCATGAGAGTCATGCAGAGGTATAGTAAACCCAGAAGAGAGCTGGATATTCATTACACATCTTTTATAATCCCTTCACATCTGACAGGTCATTACACTCACCATCTCTGTTTCTCTTTATAGCCTGATAAAGGCCGTTTTATTTTATCATTTTTGGCCTGTCCTGGTGTCATAATCATCTTAAATTTTTTTTTTTAATTATTAATTATTATTTTTTTTTTTAAGGTGTTCCTACTTCGCGGTTTTCCTGTCTCGCGCCGGGTCCTGGAACCGAACTACCGCGATAAGGGGGGGATTACTGTGTGTGTGTGTGTGTATATATATATATATATATATATATATATATATATATATATATATATATATATATATATATATATATATATATATATATATATATATATATATATATATATATATATTATATATATATATATACAGTGATCCTTCACTGGATCGCGTTTCTTGGCTCGCGTTTTCACTGTACCACGGGGTTTTTTTTGGCAAATTATTTCTTTGGGGGGGTATATGCAAATATATTAAAATATTAAAAAAAAAAAAAATTTCAGTATTTTCATTTTTTTATTGAAAAAAACATATTTCATTATCTAAATGATAAAAAAAAATTATTTCCCAGCCTACGAATAATAAAACAGTAAAAAATAGTAAAAAACATAAATTTAGATATACGTACGCACAGTATAACTCACAGTGCTGGATCATGCAAAATAGTGTCCGATAGCGTACAATGCATTGGGGTCGCAGCTACGTGAGCTAGCATATATATTTTTATTTCCAATAGTTTCATGGTTTTATTGATAAAAAAACGTATTTCTTAGCATCAAATAATAAAACAGTAAAAAATAGTAAAAAACATAAATTCTAACAGTATTGCAACATGTAAAATATGATACCGCTATCAGCGTTTCGGACAAAGGCTTCCACCATCTTCCACTGTCTCGCCTCACTCATTCAGTCTAACTCATGTGTGCGCCATTCACGTTGTACTTATAAATACGTTTTGCTTGTGATTTTTTTACTCGCATATTTTAACCTTTGCGATGCCTTCCAAATATTCCTTTTGTAAAGACTATACTGTACTTTTCAAAAGAGGTAGTCAATAAACATATCTATCTATCTATCTATCTATCTACATTTATGTTTTTTACAAATTTTTACTGTTTATTATTTGTAGGCTGGGAAATAATTTTTTTTTTATCAATTAGATAATGAAATATGTTTTTTTCACTAAAAAAAATGAAAATACTGAGAATTTTTTTTTTTTATTTTAATATTTTTGCATATACCCATGAAATAAAATAATAATTTATAAAAAAAAAACCGCGATACAGTGAGAAAGCGAACGAAGAAACGCGAATAACCGGGGTAACACTATATATGTATATACAGTGTTGCCTCCCTTATCGCGGTAGTTCGGTTCCGGGACCCGGCGCGAACCAGGAAAATCGCGAATTAAGATCAGCCTTAAAAAAAAGAAGAAAAAAAAGATATATATTTTTTTTTTTAAGATGATTACGACAAAAGGACAGCTCAAAAATTATAAAATAAAATGGCCTTTATCAGGCTGTAAAGAGAAACACAGATGGAGAGTGGGATGACCTGTCAGATGTGAAGGGATTATAAAAGATGTGTAATGAATATCCAGCTCTCTGCTGGGTTTACTTATACCTCTGCATTACCTTCATGATGTCTATTCTAAAACTTCTCCTTAGATCTTATTATTATTATTATTATTGGCAACAATAATTTTCCTTTGATGATGATTGGGAAGATTATTATTATTATTATCATTATTATTATTATTACTATTAATATTATCATCATCATTATTACTACGGATTCGTAATTAAACCATCATTTTTACTATAAATAATGTAGTTTTGGTTGAATGAACAAGAGTTACTTAAAGATTCTCTCTCTCTCTCTCTCTCTCTCTCTCTCTCTCTCTCTCTCTCTCTCTCTCTCTCTCCAACATTCTATTCTACCCAACCCCCCACACTCTCTTTTTCCCAGCCAACTAGGGAGGGGCACTTTACACGGTTATTAAAAGTAAATAAACCAACAGATGTACAAACAATGATGAGCCCTTAATAATAATAATAATAATGATGATGATGATAATAATTCCACAATCATCATCAAAGGAAAATTATTGTTGCCAATAATAATAATAATAATAATAATAATAATAATAATAATAATAATAATAAGATCTAAGGAGAATTATTGGAATAGACAGAGAGCTGGATATTCATTACACATCTTTTATAATCCCTTCACATCTGACAGGTCATTACACTCTCCATCTCTGTTTCTCTTTACAACCTGATAAAGTCTGCTTTATTTTATCATTTTTTGGTCCATCCTGGTGTCACAATAATCTAAAAAAAAAAAAAAAAAAAAAAAAAAAAAAAAAAGGGGGGGGGGGGGGCAAAAAAGAAACGTGATACAGTGAGAACGCGAACCAAGAAACGCGAATAACCGGGGTAACACTGTATATACAGTGTTGCCTCACATATCGTGGTAGTTCGGTTCCGGGACCCGGCGCGAACCAGGAAATCCGCGAAGTAGGATCCGCCTATATGTACATAGATATTTTAATATATTTTTACGTTTACACTGTATAAACCCTCCCTGCACTGTTAAAAAACACCCTTTACATTATAAATAACAGCGAGCAACGTAAATTTTTATGAAAGTGATAGATAAAATTACGGTGAATGAAGTGATAATGACGTGACATACATACTCATTTACAATTATCTTTTCGTTTACGTACTATATAAACCCTCCCTGCACTGTTAAAAAAACACACTTTACATTATAAATAACAGCAAACAACGTAAATTTTTATGAAAGTGATAGATAAAATCACGGTGAATGAGGTGATAATGACGTGACATACATACTCATTTACAATTATTTTTTCGTTTACGTACTGTATAAACCCTCCCTGCACTGTTAAAAGAAGACCCTTTACATTATAAATAACAGCAAGCAACGTAAATTTTTATGAAAGTGATAGATAAAATTACAGTGAATGAGGTGATAATGATGTGACATACATACTCATTTACAATTATTTTTTCATTTACGTACTGTATAAACCCTCCCTGCACTGTTAAAAGAAGACCCTTTACATTATAAATAACAGCAAGCAACGTAAATTTTTATGAAAGTGATAGATAAAATTACGGTGAATGAGGTAATAATGACGTGACATACATACTCATTTACAATTATTTTTTCGTTTACGTACTGTATAAATCCTCCCTGCACTGTTAAAAAAGACCCTTTACATTATAAATAACAGCAAGCAATGTAAATTTTTATGAAAGTGATAGATAAAATTACGGTGAATGAGGTGATAATGACGTGACATACATACTCATTTACAATTATTATTTCGTTTACGTACTGTATAAACCCTCCCTGCACTGTTAAAAAAAGACCCTTTACATTATAAATAACAGCAAGCAACGTAAATTTTTATGAAAGTGATAGATAAAATTACGATGAATGAGGTGATGATGACGTGACATACATACTCATTTACAATTATTTTTTCGTTTACGAACTGTATAAACCCTCCCTGCACTGTTAAAAAACACCCTTTACATTATAAATAACAGCAAACAACGTAAATTTTTATGAAAGTGATAGAGAAAATTACGGTGAATGAGGTGATAATGACGTGACATACATACTCATTTACAATTATTTTTTAGTTTACGTACTGTATAAACCCTCCCTGCAGTGTTAAAAAACACCCTTTACATTATAAATAACAGCAAGCAACGTAAAATTTTATGAAAGTGACAGATAAAATTACGATGAATGAGGTGATGATGACGTGACACACATACTCATTAACAATTATTTTTTCGTTTACGAACTGTATAAACCCTCGCTGCACTGTTAAAAAACCACCCTTTACATTATAAATAACAGCACGCAACGTAAATTTCAATAAAAAAATGAAAACACTCAAAAAAAAATTTTCTCAATATTTTAATATTTTTGCGTATACCCATAAAATAAAATAATAATCTATCCCAAAAAAAACCGCGATAGAGTGAGAACGCGAACCAAGAAGCGCGAATAACCGAGGTAACACTGTATATATATATATATATATATATATATATATATATATATATATATATATATATATATATATATATATATATATATATATATATATATATATATATATATATATATATATATACACCTTGTTCATTTTTTCTGCGTTTGTTTTTAACTGTGAAATTGCAAAGACGCCCTAAAAAAATAATAGTAAAAAAATATGAAATTCAAGAATAACGCCCGTGCTAAAAAATTAGAAAAAAAAATTTCATTTTAATAAAAAATCGACTGCCTCGGAGGCACTTTTCTGCCATCCTTCTACTCTTCCACCGCTTAATGCGATCGGATATTATGAAGAAATTTGAAAAAAAGCATTAAGAACAAACAGCAAACAAATTTTTAATATAATATCGTCAGGGAAACAGCGTGCGAGGGTGCATCAGCTGATACGAAAGTAGAAAAACGTTTGCCAATAGAGGTTCGTTCTCCCGTATCCTCCTCCTGTTCTACTGCTTAATGCGATCGAATATTATGAAGAAAATTGAAAAAAAGCATCATGAACAAACAGCAAACAAATTTTCTATATAATATCGTCAGGGAAATAGCATGCGAGGTGCATCAGCTGATACGGAAGTGTGACAAAATGTTTGCCGATAGAAGTTCGTTCTCCCGCATCCTCTTCCTCTTCTACCACTTAATGCTATTGAATATTATGAAGAAAATTGAAAAAAAGCATTAAGAACAAACAGCAAACAAATTTTCAATATAATATCGTCAGGGAAATAGCGTGTGCGAAGTGCATCAGCTGATACGGAAGTGTGACAAAACGTTTGCCAATAAATGTTCGTTCTCCCGCATCCTCCTCCTCTTCTACCGCTTAATGCGATTGAATATTATGAAGAAAATTTTAAAAAAGCATTAAGAAGAAACAGCAAACAAATTTCCGATATAATATCATCAGGGAAATAGCGTGCGAGGGTGCATCAGCTGATACGGAAGTGTGACAAAACGTTTGCTGATAGAGGTTCGTTCTCCCGCATCCTCTTCCTTTTCTAGCACTTAATGCGATCAAATATTATGAAGAAAATTGAAAAAAAGCAAACAGCAAACAAACTTTCAACATAATATCATCAGGGAAGCAGCGTGTAGAGAATATATATAATCATTTAAGTTTCCCCGATATACGTTTTCTTTTTAACGAATTGCATAGTTTTCTTTTTCTCTCAGCAGACTTTGTTTATTTTTAGATCTCGTGCAGCATGGTCGATATGAAAAGAAGATACAATAATACTTAAAACCAAGGAATATTAATAATACAGTAACCCCTCGCTATATCGCAGTTCACCTATTGCGAATTCAGTGCATTGCGGTTTTCTTTGGCAAGTTTTTTTTTTTCTGGGTATATGCGAGAATATTAAAATATTAAAAAAATTAAATTTTCAGTATTTTCATTATTTTATTGAAAAACAAATTTTTTTTCTATTTTATTGGAAAAAATAATTTCATTATTTTATTGATAAAAATATTATTTCCAAGCCTAAGAATAATAAAACAATAAAAAATAGCAAAAATAAAAAACATAAATTTAAACATGTAACTCTGCACCATAGAAAGTACGATACCGGTTTCGGCGTTTTGGAAAACACAAAGGGTCGCACCTACGTGAGCTAGCATTTATTAAAATTTCCAGTATATTCATTATTTTATTGATAAAAAAAAATTATTTCTTAGCCTAAGAATAATAAAACAGTAAAAAATATTAAAAAACATAAATACTCACCGTGTAAGAGATCACTTGCCAAGCATTTGATAGTGAAAAAATGCCAAATGAATGGAGAGAAAGTACCTTGGTGCCAATTTACAATGAGAAGGGGGACATCCAGGACTGTGAAAAGTATAGAGGGATTAAGCTTATGAGCCATACTATGAAGATATACGAGAGAGTAATGGACAAAAGATTGAGAGAATGTATGGAAATAACGGAAGCTCAGTTTGGATTTATGCCAGGAAGAAGTACAACGGATGCCATCTTTGCGTTGAGACAGTTAATGGAAAAGTACAGAGAGAAATGGAAGGGATTACATCTGGTTTTTATTGACTTGGATAAAGCTAACGATCGAGTACCAAGGGAGGAAGTGTGGAAGTGATGCGGGAGAAGGGAGTGCCAGAAAAGTATGTGAGGGTGTGCCAGGATATGTACAGGGATGTATACACACAAGTGAGGACAGTGGCCGGGGTGACGGACAAGTTCCCAGTGACAGTTGGACTACATCAGGGGTCAACATTGAGTCCATACCTTTTCAACCTGGTCATGGATGTGATAGTAAGGGACGTACTGGAGGAGGCCCCATGGACTATGTTATTTGCAGAAGACATAGTCTTGGTGGCGGAGACCAGAGAGGAAGTGCAGGAGAAGTTTAACAAGTGGAGGGACGAGTTGGAAAGTAGAGGGCTAAAGATAAGCAGGGACAAAACAGAATAGATGCAGATGGGAGAACAAGATGATTACAGTCAATTGTACTTGGCACAGGAGAGGTTGAAAAAGGTGGAGGCTTCCAGGTACCTGGGGTCAAATCTGTTTGCAGGATGGTGAACTGGATAGAGAAATAAATGGGAAGATACAAGCAGGATGGAAAAATTGGAGGAAATGCTCTGGACTGATATGTGATAGAAAGGTTATTGCAAAAGTAACAGGCATGATATATTGTGCAGTGGTAAGGCCAGCGATGATATATGGCTCAGAGACGTGGCCTGTTAAGAAAGCACAAGAAAGAAAGATGGAAGTGGCAGAGATGAGAATGGTGAGATAGATGTTGGGAGTGACGAGGAAGGATAGGATCAGGAACGAGAGAATTAGAGGGACAGCCAAGGTGACACAAGTGGGAAAGAAGATGCAAGAAAGAAGGCTTCAGTGGTATGGACATTGTATGAGGAGAGATGAAGATTGGATTGGTAGAAGGATGATTGAGCTAGAGGTGGAGGGAGTGAGAGGAAGAGGGAGACCACGAAGACGATGGGATGACTGTATACGGGACGACTTGAGAGAGAAGGGCCTCAGTGGAGAGGAAGCATTGGACAGGAGAGAGTGGAAAAGGCTGATAAGAAACTGCGACCCCATATAGATATGGAAAAAGCGAGAGAAGAAGAAGAAGAAGTGCACCATGAAAAATACGATACTGGTATTAGCATATCGGAAAACAAAAAGGGTCGCAAATACGTGAGCTAGTACATATTGAAATTTCCAGTATTTTCCTTATTTTATTGATAAAAAAAAAGTATTTCCTAGCCCAAGAATAATAAAACAGTAAAAAATAGTAAAAAACATAAATTTAAACATATAACTTACAGTATTGCACCATGTGAAATACTGTACGATAGCGTACACTATATTGGCGTCTTGGAAAACGCAAAGGCTCGTACCTACATGAGATAGTTCATGGGATGCTATTGGCTGAAAGGGTGGGAGATGACGAATCATATAACTGTATTTCTGTATGTTCTGTATCATGGGGTCTGATTGGCTTTTTGATTGAAGCTTGGTTCTCCCACCATCTTCCATTGTCTCACCTCACTCGTTCAATCTAACTCACATGTGCGCCGTTCACGTTGTGCTTCTTAATACGTTGTGCTTATTAATACGTTGTGCTTGTGATTTTTTTTTACTCACGTATTTCAACCTCTGCAATGCCTCCCAAGTGTCCTTCATCTTCTAAGGCTTCTGGTAGTGAGCCTAAGCGGCAGAGGAAGATGTTAACCATAACAGATAGGATAAAACTGTTAGATATGCTGAATGAAGGAAGAAGGTTTGCGGATGTCGGCCGTAATTTTGGCCTCAACGAATCTACTGTTTGCTACATCAAAAAGGACGAGGCAAATATCAGGAAAACAGCGACTATTTCATTTAGTAAATCAGCAAAGAGGGTCGTAACACCCCGCAATAAGATACTTCGGATGGAATCTGCTTTAGCCATGTGGATTGCCGATTGCACAAAAAAGATCATCAGCATAGATACCAATATCATACAATGGCGAAGAAGCTATACGAGACATTCGCTGCAAACGAACCCGACGACGACAGTGGTAACCATGGAGAGGAGAGAGAAAAAGATAAAAACAACCCACAACCAGAACCCTCCAGTGATTCTCCACCGAGCAAACAATCGTTCGTGGCAAGCAAGGGATGGTTCGCCAAATTTCAAAAACACCATGGCCTAAAGAGCGTTTCGGTTTATGGCGAAACTGCCTCTGCAGATGCAGCTGCAGCTGAAGATTATGTGAACAACGATTTTAAGAAAATTATCGCTGAAGGGGAATATGCTCCTGAGCAAGTGTTTAACATGGCTGAGACTGGGTTATTTTGGAAGAGAATGCCCTCTCGCACTTTTCTCTTCAAGGAAGAAGCTAAAGCCCCGGGATTTAAAGTGCACAAAGACCTCGTTACCCTCATCATGTGCGGGAATGCTGCGGGCTTCATGTTAAAGCCCGGGCATATCTACAAGTCTAAGAACCCTAGGGCTTTGAAGAATAAGAATAAGAATCTACTGCCACTGTATTGGATGCATAATCCTAAGCCCTGGATCATGAAAAGCCTCATATCGGACTGGTTTCACCAATGCTTTATCCCTCAGGTAAAAATTTATCTTGCGGAAAAGGGCCTTGAATTTAAAGTCATTCTTTTGATGGATAATGCTGGTGGCCACGCAACTGATCTCGAATATGAGTTACTGCCACTGAATACGACATCACTAATTCAGCCTATGGAACAAGGCATTATTCGAGCATTCAAGGCCCTCTACACACGATATGCCCAGGCGAACCTTGTGGAATCCATGGATTTGGACAAAGAATTCTCAATGAAGACTTACTGGCATAACTACACGATTGCTACATGCCTTCAAAATATTCAGAATGCAATCAAAGAGATGAAGCCGGCCACAATCAATGCCAGCTGGAAGAACTTGTGGCCTGAAGTCATCTACGACTACATGGGATTCGCTCCTGACGAAGTCCATAACTCGACAGTTGCGAGAGCTGAGAAGTTGGCTGCATTTCTAGGAGGAGAAGGCTTTAAAGATATGACTCACGAAGACGTGAATGAACTGATCGATTTGCCACTCATAGCCTTTGACAGATGAAGACTTGGAGGAAATGACTAAATCAGCTAGCAGAGAAGAGGAAGAAGAACAACCAGAGGAAACGCACGAAGAAATAGAAGAACCTGGCCTTACACTCGAACGTCTGCCAGCCATGTATGAATATGTGAAAGCAGTCCAACAACTCTCGCAAGAACATGACGATAATATGGTTCGTTCGGTGACCTTCTGCAATCTTTTCGACGATGCTATGATTCCTTACAAGGTCATTTTCCAACAAAAGAAGAAACAGCGACAGCAACTCCCCAATACCATGTTCTTCTCTTGCAAAAAGCAGCCATTGAGCTGTCATTGGCTGTGGAATAATTTCCTCTGGAGTCTATACACATCATCATCACTTCATTCAAAGTAAGTTTATCTATTACGTTCATATAAATTTACGCTTGCATGCTGTTATTTATAAAGTAAAGGGTGGTTTTTTAACAGTGCACGGAGGGTTTATACAGTTAAGGTAAAAGTAAATGTAAAATAACTATGTATATGAGTATATCATGTCATCATCACCTCATTCACAATAACTTCACCTATCACTTTCACATAAATTTACGCTTGCACGCTGTTATTAATAAAGTAAAGGATTGTTAACAGTGCAGGGAGGGTTTATACAGTAAAGGTAAATGAAAAATCGCATGAAAAAATGAGTCACTTTCCATAGGAAACATTGATAAAGGGCATATCTCGTTACAAAACCGTCCTTAGACACACTATACAAAAGATATAAGATAAGTAATACATATTTTATAAGTACATAACAAAGCAGAAAGACCTGTAGTTATTTATATTTGGGCTCTCCCGCCAGCCTTAAAGTGTTACTTTTAATAATTATCTATATATTTTTCTGTGTGATTTTTATCAAAGCAACAGTTTTTCAGGAGTAGGTAACGTGAGCCTTTGATATATGTGTCAAAGAATGACTATTTGATGAGGTATAAATACGAGTTATGGTGGGGCGCACAGAACGAATCTTAACCCTAACTTAATATAAGATGGTAATAATGGGCCTCAAATTTGCAAATATCATAAAGTCTTTTGACAATTAAAATACTAATACAAAAGGTTTGCTTAAGTTAGTTCGGCTACTTCACTCTCATTTAATAAGAGTTGATAATTAAAATTGTTTCTTAGTAATATTTTTTCAATGTTTTGTATATTAATTCATTGGTTGTGTGAAAGTAAAGATTTACTTTCCTTTTGTAGAGCATAAACACAAGGAAATATGGGGTTGAGTTTTTCGATGAACAAACGTTGCATGTTACCAAAGACCTCTAATAAGGGCCAGGGCTTCTGCGCCATTAATGCAATATCAAAAGCATACCGACTTACCAACCAGCAACATAAAAATTGGAATGAAAACTTGTTCAAGAAAAATATATATGATTCATAGAAGTACGCAAAAATATTCAATATTGGTTACTTATTTCATTACTGCCAGTAAGAGTGTCCTTTTCCCGATTGTCAAAGGCGTTCAAGGAGCTGTAACAAATCACATAAATAATGACTAAATGGCGAAATAATACTTTAATCCGGTATACGCCCTTTTATCTTGGTCAACATCATCTTCTTCTTCCTCCTCTCTTGGTGGAAAGGAAGATGTATTTTTGGAGCAAGTGCCTTCTTTGCGCTTCCCCCTCCAATAATATTTATTATCCTAAATAGCAAAAAGATGATGCGTCAGTTTTCCTTTTGAGGAATATTCATTTATCAATGCCTATTTTAATCTCATGGAAAACAATATGCGAAACAGGTCTGTAAGCACTTCTCAACTAGCAATTATAGTGAGTCTTGAAAAAAAAAAAAAATAAATAAATAAATAAAAAAATATATATATATATATAATATATATATATATATATATATATATATATATATATATATATATATATATATATATATATATATATATATATATATATATATATATATATATATATATATATATATATATATATATACAAAAACCTAATTGTAATTACCTAATTGTGTTTACAAGAAAGAGCCCAAAGAGCGTATCATCCCGTCTCCTGATCGGTTCCATTTTATACTTAGTGATACTTACCATACCTGTCCTTAAAACTATGGATTGAGATAGCATTAACTACCTCCTCGCTTAGCCAATTCCAATTACCAACTACTCTTACACTGAAAAAGTATTTCCTTACATCCTGCAAAGAAGTTTTCTTACGAAGTTTCAAACTATGACCTCTAGTTGTAGAGCCAGCCATATCAAAATATCGAGACCTATCCACTCGATCATAACCATGAAGGAATTTAAAGACTGTCACCATATCCCCCCCTCACTCTTCTAGCTTCGAGTGATGGTAAGTCTAATTCCCTCAGCCTCTCATCATAACTGAGATTGCGTATTTCTGGCACCAGTTTCGTGGCATGTCTTTGAACTTTTTCAAGCTTAGCTATGTGCTTTTTCAAGTGCGGATTCCAAAAGGGGGCTGCATATTCGAGTTTTGGCCTCACATAGGTTACATAAATATTTCTGAACATTTCCTTGTCCATGTGCCTGAAGGCTACCCTTACATTTGATAAGAATGCATATGCTGCCCTTACTATGCCATTTATATGTATTTCTGGAGACAAATCTGCCACTATGTTTACTCCTAGATCTCTCTCATTTTCTGTCTCTTGAAGTTGTACTCCAGCCACCGAGTAGTCAAGCTTGGGCCTTCTTGCACTTGTACCCATTCTCATTACCTTACATTTTGAAGTATTGAATTTCATTAGCCACTTTTCTGACCACTCATGCAGATTATTTAGATCCTCCTGAAGTTCTCTACCATTGTTCTCGTTTTTTACTTTCTTCACAATCTTTGCATCATCTGCAAACATATTCATGAATCAATTTACAGACTCTGGTAGGTCATTTACATATACAAGGAACAAAAGTGGCCCTAAAACTGAACCCTGTGGAACTCCACTACTAACTCTTCTCCATTCAGACACTGAGTGTCTTACTCTAACCCTCTGTTCCCTTCCTTCGAAGTAAGTTTTTATCCATTCCAAAACATTTCCACCTATTCTAGCCATTGATTGCAGCTTCCTAATAAGTCTCCCATGTGGAACAGTGTCAAACGCTTTCTGGAAGTCTAGGAATATGCAATCTGCCCAGCCCTCTCTTTCCTGCAAGATTTGGCTTACCTCATCATAAAATTCTAATAAGTTTGTTACTGTTGATCTACCTTCTCTGAAGCCATGTTGCCTCACTGACAAAAAGTTGAAGGATTCCAAGTGAAGAGAGATATGTTTCCTTAGTAGTTTCTCCATAACTTTGCAAACTATGCTGGTCAAGGAAACTGGTCTATAGTTCAGAGCCGTATCCCTCCTTCCCTTTTTGAAGATAGGTATCACATTTGCTTGTTTCCAGCATCTTGGAATCTCCCCCGACTCCAGTGACTCCTTAAATATGATACTTAGTGCCACTGATATTGTGTTTGCGCATTTTTTAAGCACATCAGGGGATATGTCATCAGGACCTGTAGCTTTATGAACATCTAAATCCATCAGCGCTTTGCATACCTCTGTGGCTCTGAGGTTGATGTTCTCTAATACCGGCCCTTGAGCTTCTATCACTGCAATCTGAGGGGGTGGGATATTTTCTACTGTAAATATTGACTGAAACTCCTTGTTCAATTCTTTGCAGATCTCTTCATCCGTCTCAGTGATGCTTCCATTCGCTCTCTTTAGCCTTAAAACCTGTTCTTTTACCTTCAGTTTTCCTCTGATAAAGCTGTGGAAAAGCTTGGGATTTTCTTTAGCCTTCCTGGTGATGTCCCTCTCATAGTCTCTCTCTGCCTCTCTCCTTTTACTTAGGTAGTCATTTCTTGCTCTTTTGTAGGTTTACCAGGCAATTATGTTTTTTCTCATCCTATACCATTTCCAGCATTTGTCTCTCCACTCCTTAGCTCTTTTACACCCATTATCGAACCATTTCTCTCTGGCATGAATTACACCTACTTTGGTGACAGGTATGCAGCAATCTACTATCTTCCCATATTTCTCACAAAAGATGTCATACATTTCTTGTACAGATTTGTTGTAAAATAAGGTTCTCCAGTCAATAACTGCAAAAAGCTCATTCATTTTGATGTAATCTCCTTTCGGATAGTTCCTCCTCATGTCCTCAGTGCCTCTACTCTCAGGAAGAATATCTTCAATGATATACTCCATCAACAACACACAGTGGTCACTCTTTCCAGTTGGTGGTTTATACTCAATTTTTTCAATATCCAACACATTATCTGTGAACACTAGATCAAGTAATGATGGCTCATCCCCACCCCTGGCCCTTGTTGGTTCCATTACATGTTGGTGTAGGAAATTCCCTTGTACGCAATCTAGGAATCTTGCCCCGAATGAGTCCTCACCACTGTGTGGGTCAAGATTTATCCAATCTATCTCTTTATGATTAAAGTCTCCCATAATCAAAATCCTACATTTTTTTTCCCGTGCCATGTTAACAACTGAGTTTATGACTTCAATAGTACCTATATGACTTTCCTCATAAACTTCAAGCCTATTTTGGTTCCTTGGTGGGTTGTATGCAACAGTTATTGTAATGCTCTCTGACCCAGTATTTATGCGAGCAAGAAGAAATTCCTTGAACTCACTTTCTATAGCCAAGTTTATTTCTTCGACTTGAATCCTTTCACTTATGAGCAGTGCTATCCCTCCACCAGTCCTCTCAGATCTTTCAACCCTTAGTATTCTGAAGCCCTTAGGAAAAACTGTGACACTGTTTATGTCCTCACTCAACTTAGTCTCTGTAATTGCTACTATATCTGCCTTACTGTTGTGAATCCTATCTTTTAATTCTACTGCCTTACCAGCAAATCCATCAGCATTTGTGTATAACAATCTTAATGAGGCCCCATCCCCTGATCTTCTGTCATTATCTTCTTTATCTCCCCTTTGTCTGGAAGAACTCTGTAATGAAAATTTTCTTCTCTTATTCATTTCTTTCATCATTTAACCTTCTTGCCTCTTGCAACAAGTTTTTGATCTTTCCCATCTCTTCCTGTGTTCTGTATTGTCTAATGAACACTTCTTTGAATTCTTGAAGGTTTTTTAGACTTTTTTTTCTCAACAATATTTCCCTACATGTTTCCCCTCTCTCAAAGGTTACTTTTGTTGGTCTCGGCTTTCCTTCCCTCGAATATTTACCTAGTTGGTGTATGCTTACAATATCCTCAGGACCACATACTACTCCAAGCTTTCTTATCAGGTCTACAACCCTAGCTTTATTTTCTTCAAGTCTCCCCTGCCATGTTGGCTCCTGGGACTCGCTTATGCTGAGATTACCACTGTCTTCTCCTTATCAAGTGCCTGTCTGATGAGTGGGTTTGCCCTTTCCATCACAACGTCTTTCATTTTTTCGATTACTGTCTCTTTATAGTCAACTGTTTGTATGTTTTCCAGTCCCACCACCTTTACAGCCTCTTTTACTGCCACATTTCCCTTTAGTGCATCAGCAAAGGAAGTTTTCATGGCATCATTTTCCATATTCAGCTCCTGGAACTCTTTTCTGAACTGTTCAATGTTTTCCTTTATCTGGACATTCCAAGCAGCAATCTCGTCTCTCTCAGAAGAGAGCAGTGAACTATCATCTAATTCCTTTAGGTTGTCATTCAGCTGTTTGTTTTTATCTTCTTGTTTAGAAAGTCTAGATTCTAGTTGAATCTTTTCCCCTTCCAGCTTCTTTATTCTTTTTTCTAGTTCCTTTCTCTCCTGCCCTTGTGCTTTATTTGCTTCCTCCAAAGATCTTATTTGCTCTCTGAGTGTTTCATTCTCTTTCATTTCTCCATCCATATTCCGAATTTTATCATCAAGGCTTATAACCATTTCCTCTAAATTTTTTATTTTCTGTTTGAGTCTCCTGATGTGTGTGTGTGTGTGTGTGTGTGTGTGTGTGTGTGTGTGTGTAATTACCTAATTGTAATTACCAAATTGTGTTTACGGGAAAGAGCCCAAAGATCGTATCTTCCCGTCTCCTGATCGGTTCCATTTTATACTTAGTCATACTTATCATACCTGTCCTTAAAACTATGGATTGAGATAGCATTAACTACCTCCTCGCTTAGCCAATTCCAATTATCAACTACTCTTACACTGAAAAAGTATTTCCTTACATTCTGCAAAGAAGTTTTCTTACGAAGCTTCAAACTATGACCTCTAGTTGTAGAGCCAGCCATATCAAAATATCGATCCCTATCCACTCTGTCATAACCATGAAGGAATTTAAAGGCTGTCACCATATCTCCCCTCAATCTTCTAGCTTCGAGTGATGGTAAGTCTAATTCCCTCAGCCTCTCATCATATCTGAGATTGTGTATTTCTGGCACCAGTTTCGTGGCATGTCTTTGAACTTTTTCAAGCTTAGCTATGTGCTTTTTCAAGTGTGGATTCCAAAAGGGGGCTGCATATTCGAGTTTTGGCCTCACATAGGTTACATAAATATTTATGAACATTCCCTTGTCCTTGTGCCTGAAGACTACCCTTACATTTGATAAGAATGCATATGCTCCCATTACTATACCATTTATATGTATTTCTGGAGACAAATCTTCCAGTCTGATTACTCCTAGATCTCTCTCATTTTCTGTCTCTTGAAGTTGTACTCCAGCCACCGAGTAGTCAAGTTTGGGCCTTCTTGCACTTGTACCCATTCTCATTACCTTACATTTTGAAGTATTGAATTTCATTAGCCACTTTTCTGACCACTCATGCAGACTATTTAGATCTTAATGAAGTTCTCTACCATTGTTATCGTTTTTTACTTTCTTCACAATCTTTACATCATCTGCAAACATATTCATGAATGAATTTACAGACTCTGGTAGGTCATTTACATATACAAGGAACAAAAGTGGCCCATAAACTGAACCCTGTGGAACTCCACTACTAACTCTTCTCCATTCAGACACTGAGTGTCTTACTCTAACCCTCTGTTCCCTTCCTTCTAAGTAAGTTCTTGTCCATTCCAAGACATTTGCACCTATTCTAGCCATTGCTTGCAGTTTATTGATAAGTCTCCTATGTGGAACAGTGTCAAACGCTTTCTGGAAGTCTAGGAATATGCAATCTGCCCAGCCCTCTCTTTCCTGTAAGATTTGGCTTACCTCATCATAAAATTCTAATAAGTTTGTTACTATTGATCTACCTTCTCTGAAGCCATGTTGCCTCACTGACAAAAAGTTGAAGGATTCCAAGTAAAGAGAGATATGTTTCCTTAGTAGTTTCTCCATAACTTTGCAAACTATGCTGGTCAAGGAAACTGGTCTATGGTTCAGAGCCGTATCCCTCCTTCCCTTTTTGAAGATAGGTATCACATTTGCTTGTTTCCAGCATCTTGGAATCTCTCCTGACTCCAATGACATTTTAAATATGATACCCAATACCACTGATATTGAGCTTGCGCATTTTTTAAGTACATGAGGGGATATGTCATCAGGACCTGTGGCTTTATGAACATCTAAATCCATCAGCGCTTTGCATACCTCTGTGGCTCTAAGGTTGATGTTCTCTAATATCGGCCCTTGAGCTTCTATATCTGCTATCTGAGGGGGTGGGGTATTTTCTACTGTAAATACTGACTGAAAACTCCTTGTTCAATTCTTTGCAGTTCTCTTCATCCGTCTCATTGATGCTTCCATCCGCTGTCTTTAGCCTTTGAACCTGTTCTTTTACCTTCAGTTTTCCTCTGATAAAGCTGTGGATAAGCTTGGGATTTTCTTTAGCCTTCCTGGTGATGTCCTTCTCATAGTCTCTCTCTGCCTCTCTCCTTTTAATTAGGTAGTCATTTCTTGCTCTTTTGTGGGTTTGCCAGGCATTTATGTTTTTTCTAATCCTATACCTTTTCCAGCATTTGTCTCTCCACTCCTTAGCTCTTTTACACTCATTATCGAACCATTTCTCTCTGGCATGAATTACACCTACTTTCGTGGCAGGTATGCAGCATTCTACTATCTTCCCATATTTCTCACAAAAGATGTCATGCATTTCTTGTACAGATTTGTGTAAAATAAGGTTCTCTAGTCAATAACTGCGAATAGCTCTTTCATTTTGATGTAATCTCCTTTCGGATAGTTCCTCCTCATGTCCTCAGTGCCTCTATTCCCAGGTAGAATATCTTCAATGATATATTCCATCAACAACACACAGTGGTCACTCTTTCCAATTGGTGGTTCATACTCAAGTTTTTCAATATCCAACACATTATCTGTGAATACTAGATCAAGTAGTGATGGCTCATCCCCATACCTGGCCCTCATTGGTTCCATTACATGTTGGTGTAGGAAATTCCCTTGTGCGCAATCTACGAATCTTGCCCCGAATGAGTCCTCACCACTGTGTGGCTCATGATTTATCCAATATATCTCTTTAT
The DNA here is from genome assembly GCA_037179515.1 of Halocaridina rubra. Lineage (NCBI taxonomy): Eukaryota > Metazoa > Arthropoda > Malacostraca > Decapoda > Atyidae > Halocaridina > Halocaridina rubra. The sequence goes on along the minus strand of JAXCGZ010015648.1, from coordinate 18,083 downwards.
GATTAAAATCTCCCATAATCAGAATCCTACATTTTCCCTCCCGTGCCATGTTAACTACTGAGTTTATGACTTCAATAGTACTTATATGACTTTCCTCAAAAAATTCTCGCCTATTGTGGTTCCTTGGTGGGTTATATACAACAGTTATTATAATGCTCTCTGACCCAGTATTTATGCGAGCAACAAGAAATTCCTTGAACTCACTTTCTATAGCCAAGTTTATTTTTTCAACTTGAATCCCTTATGAGCAGTGCTATCCCTCCAACAGTCCCCTAAGATCTTTCAACCCTTAATATTCTGAAGCCCTTAGGAAAATCTGTGACACTGTTTATGTCCTCACTAAACTTAGTCTCTGTAATTGCTACTATATCTGCCTTACTGTTGTGCATCCTATCTTTTAATTCTACTGCCTTACCAGCTAATCCATCAGCATTTGTGTGATTACCTAATTGTGATTACCTAATTGTGTTTACGGGAAGGAGCCCAAAGAGCGTATCTTCCCGTCTCCTGATCGGTTCCATTTTATACTTAGTGATACTTCTCATACCTGTACTTAAAACTATGGATTGAGATAGCATTAACTACCTCCTCGCTTAGCCAATTCCAATTATCAACTACTCTTACACTGAAAAAGTATTTTCTTACATCCTGAAAAGTAGTTTTCTTACGAAGCTTCAAACTATGACCTCTAGTTCTAGAGCCAGCCATATCAAAATATCGATCCCTATCCACTCTATCATAACCATGAAGGAATTTAAAGACTGTCACCATATCCCCCCTCACTCTTCTAGCTTCCAGTGATGGTAAGTCTAATTCCCTCAGCCTCTCATCATAACTGAGATTGCGTATTTCTGGCACCAGTTTCGTGGCATGTCTTTGAACTTTTTCAAGCTTAGCTATGTGCTTTTTCAAGTGCGGATTCCAAAAGGGGGCTGCATATTCGAGTTTTGGCCTCACATAGGTTACATAAATATTTCTGAACATTTCCTTGTCCTTGTGCCTAAAGGCTACCCTTACATTTGATAAGAATGCATATGCTGCCCTTACTATGCCATTAATATGTATTTCTGGAGACAAATCTGCCAGTATGTTTACTCCTAGATCTCTCTCATTTTCTGTCTCTTGAAGTTGTACTCCAGCCATCGAGTAGTCAAGCTTGGACCTTCTTGCACTTGTACCCATTCTCATTACCTTACATTTTGAAGTATTGCATTTCATTAGCCACTTTTCTGACCACTCATGCAGATTATTTAGATCCTCCTGAAGTTCTCTACCATTGTTCTCGTTTTTTAGTTTCTTCACAATCTTTGCATCATCTGCAAACATATTCATGAATGAATTTACAGACTCTGGTAGGTCATTTACATATACAAGGAACAAAAGTGGCCCTAAAACTGAACAATGTGGAACTCCACTACTAATTCTTCTCCATTCAGACACTGAGTGTCTTACTCTAACCCTCTGTTCCCTTCCTTCGAAGTAAGTTTTTATCCATTCCAAAACATTTCCACCTATTCTAGCCATTGATTGCAGCTTCCTAATAAGTCTCCCATGTGGAACAGTGTCAAACGCTTTCTGGAAGTCTAGGAATATGCAATCTGCCCAGCCCTCTCTTTCCTGTAAGATTTGGCTTACCTCATCATAAAATTCTAATAAGTTTGTTACTGTTGATCTACCTTCTCTGAAGCCATGTTGCCTCACTGACATAAAGTTGAAGGATTCCAAGTGAAGAGAGATATGTATAACAATCTTAATGAGGCCCCATCCCCTGAAAATCTGTCATTAGCTTCTTTATCTCCACTTTGTCTGGAAGAACTCTGAAATGAAAATTTTTCTTTTCTTCTTCATCTCTTTCCTCATTTAACCTTCTTGCCTCTTGCAACAAGTTTTTGATATTTCCCATCTCTTCCTGTGTTCTCTATCGTTTAATGAACACTTCTTTGAATTCTTGAAGGTCTTTTGGACTTTTTTTTCTCAACAATATTTCCCTACATGTTTCCCCTCTCTCAAAGGTTACTTTTGTTGGTCTCAGCTTTCCTTCCCTCGAATATTTGCCTAGTTGGTGTATGTTTACAATATCCCCAGGACCACAAACTACTCCAAACTTTCTTATGCGGTCTACAACCCTAGATTTATTTTCTTCAAGTCTCCCCTGCCATGTTGACTCCTGGGATTCGCTTATGCGTGAGATTACCACTGTCTTTTCTTTGTCAAGTGCCTGTTTGATCAGTATGTTTGCCCTTTCCATCACAACGTCTTTCATTGTTTTTATTACTGTCTCTTTATAGTCAACTGATTGTATGTTTTCCAGTCCCACCACCTTTACAGCCTCTTTTATTGCCACAATCCCCTTTAGTGAATCAGCAAAGGAAGTTTTCCTGGCATCATGTTCCATATTCAACTCCTGGAACTCTTTTCTAAACAGTTCAATGTTTTCCTTAATCTGGACATTCCAAGCTGCAATCTCATTTCTCTCAAAAGATAGCAGTCGTGTGTGTAATTACCTAATTGTAATTACATAATTGTGTTTACGGGAAAGAGCCCAAAGATCGCATCTTCCCGTCTCCTGATCAGTTCCATTTTATACTTAGTGATACTTATCATACCTGCCCTTAAAACTATGGCTTGAGATAGTATTAACTACCTCCTCACTTAGCGAATTCCAATTATCAACTACTCTTACACTGAAAAAGTATTTCCTTACATCATACAAAGAAGTTTTCTTACAAAACTTCAAACTATGACCTCTAGTTCTAGAGCCTGCCATATCAAAATATCGATCCCTATCCACTCTATCATAACCATGAAGGAATTTAAAGACTGTCACCATATCCCCCCTCAATCTTCTAGCTTCGAGTGATGGTAAGTCTAATTATCTCAGCCTCTCAATATAATTCCCTCTGTATGTGTGTGTGATTACCTAATTGTGGTTACCTAATTGTGCTTACGGGAAAGAGCCCAAAGCTCGTATCTTCCCGTCTCCTCAGCGGTTCCATTTTATACTTAGTGATACTTATCATACCTGTCCTTAAAACTATGGATTGAGATAGCATTAACTACCTCCTCGCTTAGCGAATTCCAATTATCAACTACTCTTACACTGAAAAAGTATTTTCTTACATTCTGCAAAGAAGTTTTCTTACGAAGCTTCAAACTATGACCTCTAGTTCTAGAGCCAGCCATATCAAAATATCGATCCCTATCCACTCTATCATAACCATGAAGGAATTTAAAGACTGTCACCATATCCCCCCTCACTCTTCTAGCTTCGAGTGATGGTAAGTCTAATTCCCTCAGCCTCTCATCATAACTGAGATTGCGTATTTCTGGCACCAGTTTCGTGGCATGTCTTTGAACTTTTTCAAGCTTAGCTATGTGCTTTTTCAAGTGCGGATTCCAAAAGGGGGCTGCATATTCGAGTTTTGGCCTCACATAGGTTACATAAATATTTCTGAACATTTCCTTGTCCATGTGCCTGAAGGCTACCCTTACATTTGATAAGAATGCATATGCTGCCCTTACTACTGCCATTTATATGTATTTCTGGAGACAAATCTGCCAGTATGTTTACTCCTAGATCTCTCTCATTTTCTGTCTCTTGAAGTTGTACTCCAGCCACCGAGTAGTCAAGCTTGGGCCTTCTTGCACTTGTACCCATTCTCATTACCTTACATTTTGAAGTATTGAATTTCATTAGCCGCTTTTCTGACCACTCATGCAGATTATTTAGATCCTCCTGAAGTTCTCTACCATTGTTCTCGTTTTTTACTTTCTTCACAATCTTTGCATCATCTGCAAACATATTCATGAATGAATTTACAGACTCTGGTAGGTCATTTACATATACAAGGAACAAAAGTGGCCCTAAAACTGAACCCTGTGGAACTCCACTACTAACCCTTCTCCATTCAGACACTGAGTGTCTTACTCTAACCCTCTGTTCCCTTCCTTCTAAGTAAGTTTTTATCCATTCCAAAACATTTCCACCTATTCTAGCCATTGATTGCAGCTTCCTAATAAGTCTCCCATGTGGAACAGTGTCAAACGCTTTCTGGAAGTCTAGGAATATGCAATCTGCCCAGCCCTCTCTTTCCTGTAAGATTCGGCTTACCTCATCATAAAATTCTAATAAGTTTGTTACTGTTGATCTACCTTCTCTGAAGCCATGTTGCCTCACTGACAAAAAGTTGAAGGATTCCAAGTGAAGAGAGATATGTTTCCTTAGTAGTTTCTTCATAACTTTGCAAACTATGCTGGTCAAGGAAACTGGTCTATAGTTCAGAGCCGTATCCCTCCTTCCCTTTTTGAAGATAGGTATCACATTTGCTTGTTTCCAGCATCTTGGAATCTCCCCTGACTCCAGTGACTTTTTAAATATGATACTTAGTGCCACTGATATTGAGTTTGCGCATTTTTCAAGCACATGAGGGGATATGTCATCAGGACCTGTAGCTTTATGAACATCTAAATCCTTCAGCGCTTTGCATACCTCTGTGGCTGTAAGGTTGATGTTCTCTAATACCGGCCCTTGAGCTTCTATCACTGCAATCTGAGGGGGTGGGGTATTTTCTACTGTAAATACTGACTGAAACTCCTTGTTCAATTCTTTGCAGATCTCTTCATCCGTCTCAGTGATGCTTCCATCCGCTCTCTTTAGCCTTAAAACCTGTTCTTTTACCTTCAGTTTTCCTCTGATAAAGCTGCGGAAAAGCTTGGGATTTTCTTTAGCCTTCCTGGTGATGTCCCTCTCATAGTCTCTCTCTGCCTCTCTCCTTTTACTTAGGTAGTCATTTCTTGCTCTTTTGTAGGTTTACCAGGCATTTATGTTTTTTCTCCTCCTATACCTTTTCCAGCATTTGTCTCTCCACTCCTTAGCTCTTTTACACCCATTATCAAACCAATTATCTCTGGCATGAATTACACCTACTTTGGTGACAAGTATGCAACATTTCTTGTACAGATTTGTTGTAAAATAAGGTTCTCCAGTCAAGAACTGCAAAAAGCTCATTCATTTTGATATAATCTCCTTTCGGATAGTTCCTCCTCATGTCCTCAGTGCCTCTACTCTCAGGAAGAATATCTTCAATGATATACTCCAGCAACAACACACAGTGGTCACTCTTTCCAATTGGTGGTACATACTCAATTTTTTCAATATCCAACACATTATCTGTGAACACTAGATCAAGTAGTGATGGCTCATCCCCACCCCTGGCCCTCGTTGGTTCCATTACATGATGGTGTAGGAAATTCCCTTGTACGCAATCTAGGAATCTTGCCCCGAATGGGTCCTCACCACTGTGTGGGTCAAGATTTATCCAATCTATCACTTTATGATTAAAGTCTCCCATAATCAAAATCCTACATTTTTTTTCCCGTGCCATGTTAACAACTGAGTTTATGACTTCAATAGTACCTATATGACTTTCCTCATAACCTTCTAGCCTATTCTGGCTCCTTGGTGGGTTATATACAATAGTTATTATAATGCTCTCTGATCCAGTACTTATGCGAGCAACAAGAAATTCCTTGAACTCACTTTCTATGGCCAAGTTTATTTCTTCAACTTGAATCCTTTCACTTACGAGCAGTGCTATCCCTCCACCAGTCCTCTCAGATCTTTCAACCCTTAGTATTCTGAAGCCCTTAGGAAAAACTGTGACACTGTTTATGTCCTCACTCAACTTAGTCTCTGTAATTGCTACTCTTTCTGCCTTACTGTTGTGAATCCTATCTTTTAATTCTACTGCCTTACCAGCTAATCCATCAGCATTTGTGTATAACAATCTGAATGAGTCCCCATCCCTTGATCTTCTGTCATTATCTTCTTTATCTTCCCTTTGTCTGGAAGAACTCTGAAATGAAAATTTTTCTTCTGTTCTTCATTTCTTTCCTCATTTAACCTTCCTGCCTCTTCCAAGGAGTTTTTTATATCTTTCCCATATCTTCCTCTGTTCTGTATCGTCTAATGAATACTTCTTTGAATTCTTGAAGATCTTTTAGACTTTTTTTCTCATCAATATTTTTCTACATGTTTCCCCTCTCTCAAAGGTTACTTTTGTTGGTCTCAGCTTTCCTTCCCTCGCATATTTGTCTAGTTTGTGAATGTTTACAATATCCTCAGGACCACAATCTACTCCAAGTTTTCTTATCAGGTCTACAACACTGTGACAGAGTGTTTCGCTCAATGTCAACAGAGGCTGTTAGATGCCTTATTAAATAAAATTAGTAACATAACTGTTATTTTCTAACTAAAAAAATTAATTCCCTTTAATATAACTGTTATTTTCTAACTAATAAAATAATTCCCACTTCTTGACTTTCGCAGATTATGATTATTTGCAATTTGTATTTTAGCTTATAGCTAATTCTATATAGCTTATTGACTCTTCTTGTACGTGTAGAAGTATAGCCCCAATATAAAGGCTGCCCCTATTTTTCTGCCTGCTCCGAGCCAAGAAAATTAAGAAAAGAATAACCAGTAACCTAACTTTTCATTATTATTCTCGTTTTATTTTATTTGCTTCCACTTGTTGCACCTAAAAATACTGTCTCTCCCTTGCATCTCTGCTATAATTGCCTGCCAGGGACCACCACTAAAATAGTCCTTAAAATGAAATCAGAGCCAATTACTGCTCTAGGAATGTCTCCTACAGATGACGTCACGAAGCACAACAAGGAGACGCTCTCTTTTGGCGCCGAGACTGCCCAGAGGCAACATCTCGCCTGGGTGGTCTAAGTTTATTTAAAATCATTTTACGTGGCATCTTCACAGGAATTCATCTAGCACAACAAGGAATTCATCTAGCACAACAAGGTGAGGGATAGTGTATGGTAAAGCTCGTGGGTCAAGCAAATTGGTTTATTTTCGAGAATTAGTTACATTCGTTACTGGATAAATCTTATGGATTTCTATTCTCAGATTCCATTCCCAGTCACACGAAATTTTGTAGATTACCACACTGGAATCTCACATGCCAAAGTTAATTCCTTAACCTGTAAATTACAGCTGATATATATTGCTGAGAAGTTTCTTTTCACTGAATGTGATAAACGAAAATCTCATCCTCTGAAGACTAGTTATGAGCCCGTAAAAATCTATCTCTCTTCCTAATAAATTCTAATTTCATTTCACCCCTTTCTATCATCGTAAATAAAGTGTTTTTACTTCAAAAACTCGTCAATAAAGCTATTTGCCAAAAAGCCAAATTGCAAATATTCAAAAGGTAATTTTTCCCAGTTGGCTATGCAAATATTTCTTGTTAACCACAATTTAATGAATGCATACCGTATTTATCTTGCTAATTCTTCATATGTTGGGGATAAAGTGTTTTGAGTTATAAGTTGCAAATACCTCAAAAGGTGGTTTTGCACCCTTTTTTTTATTGCAAGTTCTTGATAACTAAAAGTGAATGAATACTGTATTTATCTCGTAGATTCTTCCTTTACCCTAAATAGAGTGTTTTACCATATTAATTTCATATCAGGAATAAGCATTGCAACTTTTGTGGTTGCCCACAATTTAAGGAATACATACAGTACTGTATTTGTCTTGCTTATTCTTCATTTATTGTGAATATATTATTTTCTTTAAAACCAGTAAAGAATTAATGTTTTGTATGCTATTATGGTAGCATAAATATTTCTGGTTAGCTGTGAATAACCTATATATATTCATCCAGTAGAATGACATTGGAAACTCATTATATGTGTGCTCATGCTTTCAGTTTCCCATTATAAACAGTGTGTCATTTCTGTTTCTGAAATTGCAGTGTCCTGTATTCTACTCTGCCTGTGTGACAGAGGTAATCATCGAGTTGAGGCCAAAGTCTTGGCATACGTCCGTGGTGCCGGGAAACGAACTCATACTCACCTCCTCCGGGATTCGAGGCAGCATTTCATAAAATTTAATTTGAGAAATTTAATTCAATTCTTTTAATGTCATTGCATTTCCAAAATTAAAAGAAAGTTGAATTCTGAGTTTCATTTAACCGACTAATGGTAATAAAAATGGGGTGTTCAAGTACAAATATCTGTCCTGTCTGTTTGTGAGCTCTTAACCGAGCTCGGTACTTTGAGTCCCCTTAGTAAAACAGAATCTTAAAAACACTCTAGCATCATCATTAAAACCCCAACCCCACATAATTGGCGCCCGAACAGGGACCCGAACAGACAGACTGATTTTATAAATTTATTTTTATTTTGCTTTTTAACATTGCACATGAAACCCGATTACCATTGGCTCGATTATTGAAATGAATGAATCTTAGGCTGCACACGAAAATTTTCGCGCTAGAAACGTTGCGGATAAGAAATTTTTCTTTATTTTCAATATTGATTATGGTAACTAATATTGTCTTGTTTCCCATGTGGTAAACAATATTTCAGGAAATCTACATGAGATTATGTGGTAACAGACTTTAGAAATTTTGCATGACGAGAAGACGTGTTATTTAAAATTTCATTTATTTGCGTGATAAGATTGAGTTTTAAAACATTCGTGTTTTATATATCCGTTAAAGGGTGATACTTGTTAGGAATTGTTAATATTTCCTTGGAATTAGGAATTGGGAGAAAGCATATTAAGTATTTTTGCTTATAATTGTGTTTTATATTCAAGCATTGACTGCTTATAGATTGGAAGAAAAACTTTGGTGTCATTTATCGAGCCTAGGCTAAGCCTTTCATGTGTTTGAGTTGTCACATGAAAATAAATTTTCTCATTACTAGTAGAAATGTGTAATCTGGCTGCCTAGTAAGCTGTTAGCTTATCGTTGGTGTATTTTGCATAGGATCTGTGCCCTTTTGGTAACACTCCAGAATTTTACTTACGACATTTTATTTGTGGGTACTGCCATATACGCGCTCATACGCAGGCACGACCGCGATACTGTACTTGTTCGTATTACTTACGACATTTTATTGTGGGTACTGCCATATACACGCTCATACGCAGGCACGACCGCGATACTGTACTTGTTCGTATTACTTACGACATTTTATGTGGGTACTGCCATATACGCGCTCATACGCAGGCACGACCGCGATACTGTACTTGTTCGTATTACTTACGACATTTTATTTGTGGGTACTGCCATATATGCGCTCATACGCAGGCACGACCGCTATACTGTACTTGATTGTACTCTCAGGCACTGGGTGCTAGTCGGTAAAATTCGTTGTTACTCATTCCTTTCATTTGCACCATAACTGCAGGTACTGCCACGTATTGCTGTTAAGCAGGCACGACTGCCATTCTGTATTACCAGTGTTTCATACACTGTTTTGCAACATTTTGTTGCTGTTGCACTTGATTGTGTTGCTCATTCCTTTCATTTGCACAATAACCGCAGGTACTGCCACATATTGCTGTTAAGCAGGCACGACTGCCATTCTGTATTGCCAGTGTTTCATGCACTGTTTTGCAACATTTTGCTGCTGTTGCACTTGATTGAATTTTGAGTCACTTTTATGGTGAGATTTTGAGATCACCTTTACGTTCAAGTTTGAACTGTGGTGTTGTGTGGTTCTTTCATTTTTTTTTCTACTACTGTATTGTAGAGATTTGTTTTGTTGTGTGGTTGTTTTGGCAATTCGTTATTGACTGTTTAGGAAACCAGGCAGTCACAGGAAACAAACATGGAAACCATCAAAACATTCGATGAGGAGCGTTACCTAGACATACTGATTGCTAGGGGTGAGAGATATGGGTTTTCCCCAAGACAGGAGCTCTTCGAATGGGCTTATGAGAAGATGGTTGAACGCCGAGATAAGCTGGAGAAGAGAGCACGTGAGGAGGCACAAGCACAACGTAAGGAAGCACAAGCACAACGTAAGGAGGCACAAGCACAACATAAGGAGGCACAAGCACAACATAAACATGAGCTTGTGCTTGCTCGGCTTCGAGCGGAAATCCCAGACAGTAGTCCTTTATCCGGAAATAGAGATTACAGGAACGGGAAGCACAAGAGCCCCTCGCAGAACTTCAATCGTCCAGCTCCTCCTCCTCACACTCCTAAGCCTTATTACGGCCATGCACCCACACTCAAGAAGGATGACCCGGTAAGACCTAAGCCTCAGCAGTTAAGAGGCAAAGGCCATTACTCTGCTCCACCTTCCCAGGGTTTTCAGCCAAACTCTAAGAGCCACCACGCTCCCTCACACAGCGGCGGCCCACATAGCCGTCTGGCCACTCACTCAGCCCATGTTGTGGAAACAGGGCCAGAAAGGGCCAATGAGGAAAATGCCGAGGAACCACCACACAAACTTGCCAATGTGGAATTCATCAAACATGATGATCTGGAAATGATCCCAAAATGCCTAGAAACCATAAATGGTGTGGAAGCTGAGATAGCCCTTGACACAGGGGCCAATGGCATACTTGTTGACGAGAGATTTGTCAGGGATGAAGATTTTACCAGCAAAGTCGTTCGTGTGCGGGTTTCTGAAGGAACACCCCAAATACGACGCTGCTGTGTCATTAACCTGGATTGCAAATACTACAAGGGAAAAGCCCCAGCTGTGGCAATGATTGAGCTTATGTACCCTGTCTTGATGGGTCGTGCACTGAACCTAGTTCCTACTTTCCAGGCCGACCTCTACCATAAGGACATTTCTCGTTATAACTTCCCTCAGGGGGAAGTCACATGAAGCCATTTCAGCAGCAACTCCTGGCATCGATGCCAAGAATATGGACGATTCTCCGACTGACTCCGTTGAGTCTGCTGCAGTCAGTACACGTAATGTGGAACGCGGAGAGTTTCCCCCTCCTTTACCAGATGATGCACCTCTCGAGCCATTGAAGTCCCGTCCAGACTTTGCCAAATTGCAGCAAGACTGTCCCAGCCTCAAACGCTGGATGCAGCAGGCCACCGAGAGAAGGACCTTCAAAGTGAGAGGAGGAGGCAAGATCACTTACGCCCTTGAAGATGGAGTACTTCGTAGGCATGTGACTCAAGATGGCCACACCTTTAAACAATTGGTGGTGCCCGCTTCGTTGCGCCGCCAGGCTATGTATGTGGCACACCATTTACCTCTGAGTGGACACAGAGGCAAAGCAAAAACTCGGCAGGTCCTTCAGAAGGCTTTTGCATGGCCAAACATGTACACCGAGGTAGACAGATATGTAGGCTCCTGCCCTGTCTGTCAATCCACCTCAACGGCACCGGTACCGAAAGTTCCACTGGGGATAACTAAGCTCTCAATGGAGCCATTTTCCAAGGTCGCTATGGACATACTAGGTCCTATTAATCCAGCTTCGTCCACGGGAAAAAAATTCCTCCTGGTATATGTTGACCTGGCAACAAGGTACCCAGATGCAGTGCCACTGCCTTCTATCACAACTGAAGCAGTTGCTCAAGCCCTATTTGAAATGTGCTCCAGGGTTGGCTTTCCTGAGCAGGTCACTTCTGACAATGGAAGTCAGTTTACAAGTAGGCACTTTGAGGCTTTCTGTAACCTTTTAGAAATCAAGCACATTCGTACGAGTGTCTATCATGCCCAATCAAATGGAGCATGCGAACGCTATAACGGGACATTGAAGCGATGTTTGCGCAAGCTAGTGATAGATATGCCTAGGCAGTGGGACAAGTACGTCCCTGCTGCACTTTTCTCCTTCAGAGACACGCCCCACGACACTACTGGATACTCGCCTTTCGAGATGATTTTTGGTCATAAGGTCAGAGGCCCAGTAGAATTCTTGGCAGAATGTTGGGATTCACCTACCATCGAAGATGACGATAGGGACGTTCATGAGTATATTTTGAAGTTTTCGTCTCACCTCAAAAAGGCATGGAAAACTGCACAATTAGCCATTAAGGGTCACCAGCAGACTGCCAAGCTCCTCTTTGACAAGCGTGCGCGGCGTCGTGCCCTGACACCCGGAGATCGAGCTCTGTTACTTCTTCCAACAGATACCCGCAAGCTAATGCTACGCTGGAAAGGACCGTACACTGTGGTACACCGGGTGACCCCTGACAATTATGTGCTGAATGTTGATGGCATTAACCGGAAATACCACATTAACCAGCTGAAGCTTTATTGTGAGGACCCGGAGGCCCACAGGGATCCTGCGCTGGCACTCCCAGCAACCCCTATAGATGCCTCAAGCATCAACAGAACCTCCGAGGCTGCAGCAACACAGGTGCTCCATTATAGCCACCCCTTACTTCCTATATTGGAATACTCCACCCTTGCAGTGGAGACAGACTTACGGGAGTGGAGTTTTTCTGAAGAAGCCCCTCTGGCTGCAGCCACCGCTCTTGCAATTGAAGACATAAGCTTAGCTTTTGATGATGGTAAGGATCCTGCCATTCCCACACACCGAAAAGAAAGTGTGAGTAATTGTATTATTAACTCCAGACTGCAACCGAGTCAACGGGAACAGCTGAACAAGCTATTTGAGGACTATGAGAACGTCTTCAACGACCTCCCAGGCATTACCACTACCCTTGAGCATCATGTCAGACTGACTGACCCAGAGCCATTTCGGCATTCCTATGGTCTTCCCCACCAGCTGTCCTTACGGCTGAAGGAAGATCTTGACACTTGGGTCCGCCTCGGAATAGTTGAAAAGAGCATTTCGCCTTGGTGTTCGCCGTTACTGGCAGTGCGTAAGCGAGATGGCAGTCACAGGTTCTGCCTTGACTGTCGTAAGCTTAACTCCCGTACCATCTTTGATGGAGAGCCCATTGCTGACGCCGAGCATATTTTCTCGTTGCTTTCCCAATCCCGTTACCTGTCCAAGTTGGATTTGGCCAGTGGATTTTGGCAAGTCCCGTTGAGCGAGACTACCAAGCCTCTTACAGCTTTTTCCACAAGATATGGTCTATACCAGTTCAGGGTCATGCCTTTTGGTATGGTAAATGCCCCTGGCTGCTTCAGCAGACTCATGAGGATAGTACTACAGGATCTCGACAATGTTTCATGCTTTATAGACGACATCCTGGTGCATTCTCAGGATTGGTCATCGCACCTCGAGACTCTCCGCAGAGTTCTCACTCGTCTGAACCAGCATGGACTTCACTTAAAGCCTTCCAAATGTGAGATTGGTTTCACACAATTGCAGTATCTCGGCCACGTGGTTGGAGAAGGAGTTATGTCCCCTATACATGACAGGGTACAAGCTATCAAGGATATGGAGAAACCTGCCACTGTCACTCAACTGAGATCATTCCTGGGTAGTGTCGGCTACTACCAACGGTTCATTCCACACTTTAATACTATCGCTGCCCCTTTGCAGCAACTGACCTCCTCGAAGCAAAGTAAATCCTCCCCTGTCAAATGGACAGATGAAGCGGAGAGAGCATTTTTCAAGCTCCGAGAAGCATTGGCAGGTGAGCCAGTATTACAACTGGTAAACCCTGATTTTCCATTCATCTTGCAGACCGACGCCTCAGACGAAGGCCTGGGTGCCGTGCTCTTGCAAGCCCGATCAGACAACTCAGCAGAAGTAGCTCCAGTGCGATATGCAAGCCGCAGGCTTCGCCCTGCAGAGCGAAATTACTCCACCGTGGAGAAGGAAGCTCTAGCTGCATATTGGGCCATAAAGAAATTTGAAGTCCATCTGTATGGCCAACATTTTACACTGAGAACCGACCACCGACCTCTCCTATATTTACAGACTGCAGACAAGCTAAATCCTCGTCTGAAAAGGTGGGCACTTTACCTGAATCTTTTTAAATTCACTGCCCAACATGTTCATGGCAAGGACAATGACCTTGCTGATCTACTAAGTCGACGGTCGTTACCCTCAAATGAGGAAGCTGGTGCTGTTAGCCTAAATTTGGCTAGTCAGTAAAGAGTACTTCTCTAATGTGTTGTTTATTTTTATGTTTATCTTTTATGTCTTTAATACTGTACTGTACTTGTTAACTTTAGCGTACAAACGTTATTCCTAATGGAAAACGAAAAAGGTGAAGAATAATTTTTTGATCGTAGTTTTATGTTTCCCTTTGTGGGACTTTGAAAGCCAGAACTTGGCAGAAACATTTTAGTTTAGTGTTGAATAGCTGAAACTGTTTTAAATCCAGTCGCCAATGTTAGTGACGACGTGGTTCAAATGTTTAATTTGCGTATACTGTATTTTATTTTGTATATTATATTATTGCCTTCTTGCATGTGAAGCATTCATAAACTTAAATATTGATATTCACTAATATCTAATTGTGATTTAATTTTCTTGAAATTTGAATTTGATCACATTTCTTTTATGTTTTGCATGTCATTTAATGTTTTGTTTACAAGACTTGTTTACTTTTATTAATAGTATGATATGTTCCAGTGGTGGATCCCATTCTTATTATTCATTTGTTCTTTTCCATGAGAAGGATATCTCATCCCTCATAATAACACTGAAGTCACCGTAACTTCCTCTGTTCTTTTTTCGCCTTCTGTAGTAGAATTTTGCTAAATCAATATTCTCTAGAAAGGGCCTTTGTGACAGAGTGTTTCGCTCAATGTCAACAGAGGCTGTTAGATGCCTTATTAAATAAAATTAGTAACATAACTGTTATTTTCTAACTAAAAAAATTAATTCCCTTTAACATAACTGTTATTTTCTAACTAATAAAATAATTCCCACTTCTTGACTTTCGCAGATTATGATTATTTGCAATTTGTATTTTAGCTTATAGCTAATTCTATATAGCTTATTGACTCTTCTTGTACGTGTAGAAGTATAGCCCCAATATAAAGGCTGCCCCTATTTTTCTGCCTGCTCCGAGCCAAGAAAATTAAGAAAAGAATAACCAGTAACCTAACTTTTCATTATTATTCTCGTTTTATTTTATTTGCTTCCACTTGTTGCACCTAAAAATACTGTCTCTCCCTTGCATCTCTGCTATAATTGCCTGCCAGGGACCACCACTAAAATAGTCCTTAAAATGAAATCAGAGCCAATTACTGCTCTAGGAATGTCTCCTACAGATGACGTCACGAAGCACAACAAGGAGACGCTCTCTTTTGGCGCCGAGACTGCCCAGAGGCAACATCTCGCCTGGGTGGTCTAAGTTTATTTAAAATCATTTTACGTGGCATCTTCACAGGAATTCATCTAGCACAACAAGGAATTCATCTAGCACAACAAGGTGAGGGATAGTGTATGGTAAAGCTCGTGGGTCAAGCAAATTGGTTTATTTTCGAGAATTAGTTACATTCGTTACTGGATAAATCTTATGGATTTCTATTCTCAGATTCCATTCCCAGTCACAAGAAATTTTGTAGATTACCACACTGGAATCTCACATGCCAAAGTTAATTCCTTAACCTGTAAATTACAGCTGATATATATTGCTGAGAAGTTTCTTTTCACTGAATGTGATAAACGAAAATCTCATCCTCTGAAGACTAGTTATGAGCCCGTAAAAATCTATTTCTCTTCCTAATAAATTCTAATTTCATTTCACCCCTTTCTATGATCGTAAATAAAGTGTTTTTACTTCAAAAACTCGTCAATAAAGCTATTTGCCAAAAAGCCAAATTGCAAATACTCAAAAGGTAATTTTTCCCAGTTGGCTATGCAAATATTTCTTGTTAACCACAATTTAATGAATGCATACCGTATTTATCTTGCTAATTCTTCATATGTTGGGGATAAAGTGTTTTGAGTTATAAGTTGCAAATACCTCAAAAGGTGGTTTTGCACCCTTTTTTTTATTGCAAGTTCTTGATAACTAAAAGTGAATGAATACTGTATTTATCTCGTAGATTCTTCCTTTACCCTAAATAGAGTGTTTTACCATATTAATTTCATATCAGGAATAAGCATTGCAACTTTTGTGGTTGCCCACAATTTAAGGAATACATACAGTACTGTATTTGTCTTGCTTATTCTTCATTTATTGTGACTATATTATTTTCTTTAAAACCAGTAAAGAATTAATGTTTTGTATGCTATTATGGTAGCATAAATATTTCTGGTTAGCTGTGAATAACCTATATATATTCATCCAGTAGAATGACATTGGAAACTCATTATATGTGTGCTCATGCTTTCAGTTTCCCATTATAAACAGTGTGTCATTTCTGTTTCTGAAATTGCAGTGTCCTGTATTCTACTCTGCCTGTGTGACAGAGGTAATCATCGAGTTGAGGCCAAAGTCTTGGCATACGTCCGTGGTGCCGGGAAACGAACTCATACTCACCTCCTCCGGGATTCGAGGCAGCATTTCATAAAATTTAATTTGAGAAATTTAATTCAATTCTTTTAATGTCATTGCATTTCCAAAATTAAAAGAAAGTTGAATTCTGAGTTTCATTTAACCGACTAATGGTAATAAAAATGGGGTGTTCAAGTACAAATATCTGTCCTGTCTGTTTGTGAGCTCTTAACCGAGCTCGGTACTTTGAGTCCCCTTAGTAAAACAGAATCTTAAAAACACTCAAGCATCATCGTTAAAACCCCAACCCCACAAACCCTAGCTTTATTTTCTTCAAGTCTCCCCTGCCCTGTTTGCTCCTGGGATTCACTTATGCCTGAGATTACCACTGTCTTCTCTTTATCAAGTGCCTGTTTAATCAGTGGATTTGCCCTTTCCATCACAACGTCTTTAATCTTTCTGATTACTGTCTCTTTATAGTCAACTGTTTGTATGTTTTCCAGTGCCACCACCTTTACAGCCTCTTTTACTGCCACATTCCCCTTTTGTGCATCAGCAAAGGAAGTTTTCATGGCATCATTTTCCATATTCAGCTCCTGGAACTCTTTTCTAAACTGTTCAATGTTTTCCCCACACCTGGCCCTCGTTGGTTCCATTACATGTTGGTGTAGGAAATTCCCTTGTACGCAATCTAGGAATCTTGCCCAGAATGAGTCCTCACCACTGTGTGGGTCAAGATTTATCCAATCTATCTCTTTATGATTAAAATCTCCCATAATCAAAATCCTACATTTTCCCTCCCGTGCCATGTTAACAACTGAGTTTATGACTTCAATAGTACCTATATGACTTTCCTCATAAACTTCAAGCCTATTTTGGTTCCTTGGTGGGTTGCATACAACAGTTATTATATTGCTCTCTGACCCATTATTTATGCTAGCAACAAGAAATTCCTTGAACTCACTTTCTATAGCCAAGTTTATTTTCAACTTGAATCCTTTCACTTATGAGCAGTGCTATCCCTCCACCAGTCCTCTCAGATCTTTCAACCCTTAGTATTCTGAAGCCCTTATGAAAAACTGTGACACTGTTTATGTCCTCACTCAACTTAGTCTCTGTAATTGCTACTATATCTGCCTTACTGTTGTGAATCCTATCTTTTTATTCTACTGCCTTACCAGCTAATCCATCAGCATTTGTGTATAACAATCTTAATGAGGCCCCATCCCCTGATCTTCTGTCATTATCTTCTTTATCTCCCCTTTGTCTGGAAGAACTCTGAAATGAATATTTTTCTTCTGTTCTTCATTTCTTTCCTCATTTAACCTTCCTGCCTCTTGCAACAAGTTTTTGATCTTTCCCATCTCTTCCTGTGTTCTGTATCGTCTAATGAACACTTCTTTGAATTCTTGAAGGTCTTTTAGACTTTTTTTTCTCAACAATATTTCCCTACATGTTTCCCCTCTCTCAAAGGTTACTTTTGTTGGTCTCGGCCTTCCTTCCCTCGCATATTTGTCTAGTTGGTGAATGTTTACAATATCCTTAGGACCACAATCTACTCCAAGTTTTCTTATCAAGTCTACAACCCTAGCTTTATTTTCTTCAAGTCTCCCCTGCCATGTTGGCTCCTGGGATTCACTTATGCCTGAGATTACCACTGTCTTCTCATTATCAAGTGCCTGTTTAATCAGTGGATTTGCCCTTTCCATCACAACGTCTTTAATCTTTCTGATTACTGTCTTTTTATAGTCAACTGTTTGTATGTTTTCCAGTGCCACCACCTTTACAGCCTCTTTTACTGCCACATTCCCCTTTAGTGCATCAGCAAAGGAAGTTTTCATGGCATCATTTTCCATATTCAGCTCCTGGAACTCTTTTCTAAACTGTTCAATGTTTTCCCCACACCTGGCCCTCGT
Source organism: Halocaridina rubra (assembly GCA_037179515.1). Taxonomy (NCBI): domain Eukaryota; kingdom Metazoa; phylum Arthropoda; class Malacostraca; order Decapoda; family Atyidae; genus Halocaridina; species Halocaridina rubra. The sequence continues at coordinate 70 of JAXCGZ010015648.1, read as the reverse complement.
CGGTTCCATTACATGTTGGTGTAGGAAATTCCCTTGTACGCAATCTAGGAATTTTGCCCCGAATGAGTCC
>JAXCGZ010015647.1:55000-57245 GCA_037179515.1 Halocaridina rubra | reverse complement strand
GAGAGAGAGAGAGAGAGAGAGAGAGAGAGAGAGAGAGAGAGAGAGAGAGAGAGAGAGAGAGAGCTGAAAACTTTAATTTCTTTCTGAGAGATAGAGTACTTATAGAGGCCTTCCAATTAAAGCCATGAAATAATTAATCTCGACTTCTTAACATTTTCAAGAGGCATATTAATATTCCCATGATTCTTAATTAATACTGTTCAATAAGGTCTTCATATAATTAAAAAAAACAACTGAAAAGGCATTAAAAAAGTCATAAAAAACTGGAAATTTATATGAAACTTTCTTTTTAAACTGTTTAGTCCTTTTTTAACAGTACTTCCTGGCATAAGAAAGTAGTAAAAATAAATAGAGATATGATAAAAATCACTTAGTTTTTTATGTTACTTTTTTAAATACTTTTAAGCATATTTAATGTATTATCACTTCATTAAATACATCAATTTCAAAGTACGAATGAAAAGTTTATTTAAATATTTGCTTCTTTCTTTTATGAATATTTTCTAACGCTTTTTAAATAATTATTTTTTAAAATGTTGATCCCTTACACCGCAATCAAGGGATTAACAGCATAATGATAATCCCCCTTTTGACGATTAATTATACTCTGTAATTACGCAGAGAGAGAGAGAGAGAGAGAGAGAGAGAGAGAGAGAGAGAGAGAGAGAGAGAGAGAGAGAGAGAGAGAGAGAGAGAGAGTGTTTGCTTTATGGACGAGGAGTTGGTATAATATCAAACACAATCTCTTGCACTGAGGAATATTTAATTAGAAAACAAACCGAAGAGCAGAAAACAGACACACGGACAGACAGACAGATAGTGATAGAGAAAGATAGAAAAAGCTACAAAGAATCAAAGAAAGTTAGACAGACTATAAATATTCAATGTACGGTAATAATGAACAGTTAGACAGACGCAAGAATATACGACTGAATATACAGAGATATAAAGTACCTAATTGAATCATTATCACTAAAACATCTACACGCACATACATACACGCGTGCGTGCGCACACACACACACACACACACACACACACACACACACACACACACACACACACATATATATATATATATATATATATATATATATATATATATATATATATATATATATATATATATATATATATTGATATTTTTTATTTTTTATAAGTTTGACACCGGAACAGGCAAGAAATTGCCCTCATCAATAAAGATCCGGGCACGAAGAAAACATTACGACGAAGAAAAAGTAAATGGTTGAGGACAAGACAGATGAGGTAATGATACACAATAGGAAATGGACAGGCTGGAAGAATAGTCGAAGTATTGAGGACCCAGATATATGGCAGGATTAGGCCCTAGGATTACGATAGATCCTTTTTTTTTTTTAAGTAAGGTAGGTTATAAGAATTAGGACAGACAGAAAGAGGAAGAGAGTTTCAAAGACTGCAGGTACATGGGAAGAAGCAGTCGCTGCAGCGACCAATCCGCGAGCTACAAATCCCCCCCACAGTGCCTGTGAGATGAGGCAAGTGGCCGAGTGTTACACGGTTTGGGCAGTTGGGAAGGGATGCAACTCGTCAAGTCATTAGAGCAGCGATGGAAGTTGTAGCAATAGAAAAGAGAAAGAGATGAGCCTTACGGCAAGGTGAGAGAGAATCCAGATTAAAAAGTTAGAGAAGGGTTATTACTAAGTCTGACCGCACTTAATTCAAAGCAGTATTCTAAGCAAGGACGGATAAGACCTTTATAAATTCTAAATAACTACAAAGAGGAAAAATAATGACGACAAGGAAATAGAACCCCAATTTTTTTAAAGTAAATTTAGAAATTTGGATTATGTGATTTCTTCAAGACAAGTTAGAGGCTATTTGGATTCCTGATATGTTAACAGAATTAAGTCGGTATATTTCGTTTAGTTTCGAGGACAATAGGGATATTAGGAGGAGAGGATGATAAAGAGATAGCCAAAAACTAATGCACTGTAGGCATGAAATTTAACTAAATTTTGGATGCTCCACTCGGACACCCTATACAAATCGGAGTTGAGAGTAGAGAAAAGAGTAATACAAGACTGATTACGAGTAGCAGTTGAGGGTTTTAAAGATAAGGCAGAGGAACAATGAAGGGTAGAAGAAGAAAGGAGGATGGGGACTGAAGAAGATCGTTGATGAAGAGAAGGAATAGAATAGGTGAAAGAACAGGGCCCTGTTGAACGCCGCTGGTAGCAGGGAATGGGATAAATGTTGCACTGTC
>JAXCGZ010015647.1:37500-40000 GCA_037179515.1 Halocaridina rubra | reverse complement strand
CGGTAGCGTCTCCGACTCTGAGGCGTCAGGTCGAGGGTTCGCGCCCGGTCACGGTCTGAGGTTAGCAAAGGCATGCACTCAGCGTAAGGATTACATTTGCCAAAAACAAGTCCTTCGCAAGAAGGCAACCGTCCTAGCCCTTGGTTGATAAGGGAGTCCGTGACGTAAAACCGGAACCGGAACCGATATATATATATATATATATATATATATATATATATATATATATATATATATATATATATATATATCTCACATGCTGTTAAAACTTAAAAATCATTTCTTTCTGCTTGTGTGTACGTAGTGTTGGAGTTCTGTTATCTAACTATCTATCTATCTATCTATCTATCTATCTATCTATTTATCTATCTATCTATCTATCTATCTATCTATCTACCTATCTATCTATCTATCTATCTATCTATCTATCTATCCTTCTATCTATCTATATATCTATCTATATGTCTATCTATCTATCGATCTATCTATCCATCCATCTATCTCTCTATCTTCTTATCTATCTATCTATATATCTATCTATCTATTTATATATTTGTCTAATGATAAACTAGGGTATATATTGGGATATTATTACAGTGCACCCTGAACTAAAAAAAAAAAAAAGAGCAATATGTAAACAACGATGAGCAGTCTTTGTTTTTAAGGAGTTTAAGCTCATTTGTGAAAACGTGACTATGATCTGTATTCAAGACATATTTATGTTCATTGATACTTTCAATATGCCTTACATTAGTGTTGCATTTATGCACACACCAGAATAACTCTCCTTTGTTACTGGTGCCGTCATTGGTGTGTCATCATATCGCCAGGGTCAGAAGAAGACACTCAATGTCTGACTGGAGAAAGGTTAGTAGTGGAATTCCACAAGATTCAGTTTTAAGGCCACTTTTGTTCCTTGTATACGTTATGACCTAACAGAGTCTGTAAATTCAATCTCGAATATGTTTGCAGATGATGCAAAGGTTGTGAAGAAAGTAAAGGACAAGAACAATGGTAGAGAACTTCAGAAGACCTAAATAGTCTGCATGAGTGGTCAGAAATATGGCTAAAGACATTCAGTACTTCAAAATGTAAGGTACTGAAAATGGGTACAAGTACGAGAAGGGCCAAGCTTGGATAATCAATAGCAGGTGCAGAACATCAAGGGACGAAGATTGTGAGAGCTGTAGGAGTAACCATATTGGCAGATTTGCCTCCGGAAATGCATATAAATGGCATAGTAAAGATTGTACATGATTTTTATTTTTTTTTTTTTTAGCAAAATTAAGGGTAGCCTTCAGACACATGGACAATGAAATGTTCAGAAATATTTATGTAACTTATGTGATATCAAATCTTGAATATGCAGCCCCCTTTTGGAATCCGCACTTGAAAATAATATAAATAAGCTGGAAAAAGTTCAAAAACATGCAACAAAACTGGCGGCAGAAATAAACAGTCTCAGTTATTAGGAGGGGCTGAGGGAATTAGAATTACCCTTACTCGAAGATAGAAGAGTAAGGGGAATATGGTGACGGTTTTTAAAAGCCTTTAAGGTTTTAACAGAGTAAATAGGGACTGATATTTTGATATGGCTGGTTCTAGAACTAGAGGTCATAGTTTAAAGCTTCGAAAGAAAACTTCTTTGCAAGGTGTAAGGAAGAACATTTTTAGTGTAAGAACGGTTGATGCTTGGAATTCGCTAAGCGAGGAGGAGGGTAATGCTAACTTAATTCATAGTTTGAGTGACAAATATGGCAAACATAATTGAGTAAGAGTATGGAACCGACCAAAAGGCGGTGCGTTACAAGCTTAGGACCTTTTCCCATAAGCACAATTAGGTAATTAAAATTAGGTAATTACAAGGCAGCAGGAACAGTTGCAGGTAGTACCAAGTGTTGTCACAGGGGTAGTAGACATTTACCTGATCTGATACGCAAACATATATATATATATATATATATATATATATATATATATATATATATATATATATATATATATATATATATATATATATATATATATATATATATATATATAGTGTAGTCTCCGTGGCAAAATGGTAGCGTCCGCGACTCTGAGACGGCAGGTCGAGGGTTCGCGCCCCGTCATGGACTGAGGTTAGTAAGGGCATAAAATCAGGGTAGCGATTACGTTTGCCAAAACAAGTCCTTCGCAAGAAGGCAACCGTCCTAGCCCTTAGTAGAAAAGGGAGTTCGTGACGAAAAACCGAAAACATATATATATATATATATATATATATATATATATATATATATATATATATATATATATATATATATATATATGTGTGTGTGTGTGTGTGTGTGTGTGTGTGTGTGTGTAAAATTACGTATATGTACTTACCTAATTATGTTTACGGGAAAGAGCCCAAAGCTCGTATCTTCCCGTCTCCTGATCGGTTCCATTTTATACTTAGTGATACTTATCATACCTGTCCTTAAACCTATGGATTGAGATAGCATTAACTACCTCC